>PVMI01001030.1:0-35267 GCA_008528875.1 Aulacorthum solani | reverse complement strand
TTTCATATTTTTTTTTTTTTTAAAGAGAAATGCTATTTTTTGTATCATATTTATTATTAAAATTATTACCATTGTACACCTTTTGTCTTTTGGTTCTAATTTTGAAGCTCTATTTGCAACAAAAAAAATTAATTTTAATATTAATAATTTAAATGTTCAAGTATAATAAAACTGCGCCAATGAAAATTGGTATTCTCTTGAATTTAAAAAAAGCAGTACGTCTATAGATACTTATACTTTTTTATTGAATAAATTATTACTTTATTAATTTATGTTTTATCTTGTCGACAGAGAAGTTTAGTATTTCATTATTACCGAGTTTTGGTTTATGAATTAAAATCATATACTTATTTGATATGCTAAAAGAACACAGATCATGTAATTTAACATAAGTAATCTAAGTGAATGGAAACAATTTTAAATTTACAAACTGCAGTATTCTTATGAAATAATGATAATTAATTTTAATATAATATACATTGTTAACAATACTGCATAGTTATACACAAAGTTTCTGAAACACAACACGGTTCCATTCTAAGAATTAACTTTTAGTTATAAAATAATTAAATTTGATATCGGTGTTTTCATGATTTGAAAACACAATTTCCACGAATTGAACTCGATTTTAGTCTGGAGTTTATCGAAACTTGCGCTTATATTTTGTATAATTTTACACCGTGCATAATTCTCCATAAATAAAATTGAATATATCTGTTCAGCTTCCGGGAATTATCTTCTACCATTATTTTATGACCTAATGGATATTTTTTTCGTTATAAAAATACATTTTAATAAAATTTTTTCTTTTTATAAAAACTAAATGTTTTGTCCTTTAATATTTTAATGAATGTTTAATATTATTTATTATCAAATAACTTTTTACTTAACGCCTATATTGATATGAAGAACTGAAGTACTTATTGTTTTAAACAATTCACTCCAATTCGACGTCAACATTTTGAAATAAATATCATATTATTGTGTAAATAACAATTATGCAATTATTATAAAATATAATAGGTATATAGTCAGCTAGTCAGCGGTATTCTTTGCGACAAATAAAAAATGGTATATACAACAAAAGTGTATTATGTTATTGAACGAGTAATTTAATATTTTTAAATGTCGTTTTAAATATATTATAAATATCATTATCCGGATGTGTTATTAGGTGCCTGCATAAATGATTGAAAAAAAATATAAAAATGCTATGTTGTGCGAACGTTGATAAACAATACGTATTCCGATTTATTATTTGACGTCAGCGTGTAATTTTTTTGTGTACAAAAAAATTACCAGCAATAAGTTGTAGTTTAATATAATAATATAATATATGGATTTGAAGGTTATACGTCATTGAATAATAATTTAATGTAATAGGTAAAAAAGTAATAATAATAAAATAACATCTCTATAAAGGAAAGAACGCTTGTGCATTTTTAATAATATAATAATAATATATTCCATTACACAAAACCACAACAAATGTATCCACGGCCTCTGTGGCTCATTAAAATATGTTGCATGAATATAATACGATTGGTCGTTGTAAATTCCTTCTCTGTTTACCTGGTCTGTGTATAACCGCGATGCTAGGTTTCATACTCATCCCCTTTTTACCCTTTAACGGTGCATTTACTTAAATTCTGATTTTAGAAATTTTCATTTGTACTTAAGCACCATATTTTCAATTATTTAGAATTTAATGTAATTTAAGTAATGTTATTTAGCGATATAATCTCTTTTTCTTGAATGAGTTCCACTCTTTTTTAATGTAAATCGCAAAAAACTAAAGAATATATTTTTTTTCTCGATAATTTTGATGCATCTAAATCAAAATTCAAACTAGTAGTTTCTGCAGAGTTTATGTAGGTACTAAGGATAATTTATTAATAATTATTTGACTGCGGGGCGTAAAATAAGATAATAATAATAATTATTATTAATTCTCATAATGGTTTAACATAAAATAAAAAAATACATGCGATTTTCAGTCTAGTATTTATTATACTCTACAATTTTTCAAACATAAAATGCTAATATATTAATTACTATAATTTTCAAATAATCATAACAGCATTTTGTCTTTTTTTATTGTTCTATATGAAGCTTAATAATTCAGAAAATACTCGTTCAAAATTTGCTTTAAATACATCAACATATATCTTTTTTTTCTGATTCTTTTTATAAAAAGAAGTTTGTAGCACCCTTTTAATGCCATAAAATATCAGAATTTGAATGAATTCATTATTATATAATAGGAAGTGATTAGGGTGTGCCGTGTGCGTACTAGGTAAAAACTTTGCAATAGTAATAATATATTTTATAGTTGTTTGAAAAATTATTTTGTGTATCGTAACGTATTACCATCGTATCTCTCGATTTCACTCTGCGCACATTAATAATTGTATAAAATATGATATAGATATTAAATACCTTGCAATAACTTCGTACTTATTATATTGGTTTAGTTTACTATGAGTATCATCGTATGATAGGCATATTATATTTTTGAAACGAAATATACCTATTCACTTTATACGCTCGTCGTTGCAGCCTGTGGTAGGTTAGGAGGTTTGCCCCCCCCCACCCATCCACCCACCCATCGGTACGACAACGACGATGACAGGAACTCGAACGGTGGGGTGGCGCACGATACGAAAGGCGCGTGACGACAGCAGCGGGTTGGGGTTGGATGAATCCGTCAGAATAAACCACTCACCCACATACCCTCGCACACGTATATTAAACTTATAATAATATTATATAAAAACTCTGTATTGCGTTAATTAACACGAGTTTTTGTACGCCGGCGGCGGTCCCTGCACCAGGAAACAATAACCCGTGTAAATTATGGATTATTCGTATACCTTCCCCTCGCCTGCACCCCTAGGCCGTGTGTATACCTTTGATGGTGTGTGTGTGTTCGCTCGCGTGTCATTAAACCCCTTTGGAAACTGGCGAATTCCGCGAACCCAAATGCCCATAAATTCCACGGACCAGCGTTGGTGATGGTGCGGTGGCGGCCGTTATATACGCACGCGTTGCGATATTCAATTCATAACACACCCGCGCACGATATCCTCCTCCACCGATCTTCGTCGTCGTGTACTTAACCGTTGGATTGTGTGAGTGTGTGTATAGTTTATAATGCGATAATAATAATAATAATAATTATTATTATTATTATTACTACCATAGCTGCCGCCATACACATAGTTGTTAATAACACGATCGTGTGTGTGTGTGTGCGCGATATAGGGTAGGCGATCGGCATCGGGTGTATAATAGTGCCGTCGCCGGAAAGTCTCCTCCCATCGCGCCGTGGCTGCTCTCCAGCCGCTGCGCCGCCTCTGTCGTCGTGTTTTTGTCTCCTCTCTTATTATTATTATTATATACAGAGGTCTCTCGACGACCGCCACCTATCCCTGCTTATATTATCGCTATTATTATTATAAACACATTGTTGTGTTAAATTCACAGGGAGAGGTCCGTGCTGCCAATGTTCGTCTTCTCGTATATAATAATATAATCATAATATATTGTGTTACGCTTACGATGAAATATTAATTATTATCATATTACATTGCGCGTTTCGATATAGTTTCACCGCCGGACCATCATCCCCCAGATGTGTTATATATTGTATAGTGCACTGTGATTCCGCGTTCCTCATCGTTTTGTCGTCGGTTCGAGGACAAAAAGTTCGATCGGGGGCGGTAAATCCCGGTTTGATCGATCGTAGTCGAGTCGTGGCGATGTGCGTGTGAGGGAAAAAGCAAATCTCGCCAAAACTATAATATAATATTGTGTTTAATGGTTTCCCGACTACTGCGGCGCCGGTGGCGTGTGCAATATGGTGGCAATGAGAAATTACATTATATATTATACTTAACGTCATGTCTGCACTGGAGTTACACTGCATCAGTAAAGTGGAAGGGTGAACGGATGGCGTTAGTGGTGCAGTCTGCGTCATATTATTACAACGATGATAATAATAATAATAATAATAATGAGTACTCACTACTTATGTGTATATATATATTATGATCGATGCGGTGGTCGCGGTAATGTACGTCGTACAGTTGCAGTGCTCTCTAGGAGGACCTTGAAAACTCGCAGCGTGTAGGTGAAAGCAAAACGGGGCCGACGCCGACCTTGGATCTTTCTAGTCTACTTACGAAACTATCCCCAGCGTGTAATAATAATAATAATATAATGCATTTGCGGCGGTGTAGGTACATAACGAAAACCGATAGTCGTAATATTAGTGTAGATTGTTTTTATTATTGTTACTATTTTGTGTGTGCCGTTCGACGCAAACAAATAAAAAATCCAACCGATTGCTCCCGCAAACATAATAATAATAATGATACGCCTAGCCTCTGATTTCTCATAACTGAAGGTATTATAATAATAATTATTGTATATACTTTACGCATAATATAATCGTGTATAGTACGGCCGTACAGGGCTGGTATGCGTATATAGTTCAGTGACAAGACGTTACGACACTTTTTTTCCATTATTGTGTTATATTCAGGCGACAGCATGCGGCTGATTATGATGAAAATAATAATAATATATTAGACACATAATATAAGAAATAATACATTGTAATTGACGGTGGCGCCCGAGTATAACGCCGACTAATGACGACGACAACAGTGACAAATTTAATTATAATAATGTGCAATATTAATTTACCTAGGATTAGAGGCACTTGAAACTAAAAAAACATACAAATATTGTGCACTAAAAAGAGTGGCTAAATTTTTAAATTTTTGTTTTATATCTTCATATTTCTATTGTTTATTTTTCTTATTTTATCATTGTCATCTGATGCTTAAATGAATGTACATTAGCACCATACATTGTATTAAAAATATACATATTATAATCAATATATACGTTCGGATAGCTTATCCTTTTAATTTTTAAACTATATTTTTCGCATATTAATTTTAAAAAATGAACTAATTAAGAAAAACCCTTAAGTAGGTATGTAAAAATATGCTGGATACAATTTTCTATAATATCCCCAAAAACTTGTACCTAAATGCTAGAAATGTCCCTACCATAAGCTCAATTTTGGAGGTGGCTATGGGTGTGTTTGCACCCCAATGGTTTTGAAATCAGTCCTCCATAATTTATGCAATTTGTATGCTATAATAGTGTTAATAAATTCATAATATGTACAGAACAAACTACAAAGCTATTATTTATTGGAGAAGGAGGTTGTGAATCGTTTAATTCATGATCATAAGACAAGGTAGCTGCAAAAAATTGGGTGCTTCAGCACCCCCAGTATTTCAATATAATTGCATGCCCTAAGCCTAAGAGTATTACTACACTATTACTGTATGATTCCATGGAACCATATGATCCATGTGGTTCAGAATTTTCTTGTTATTCTCCAAATTAAATAATATTGTTTGGGTTAAACGATTTCACTGATTAATAACCACATTTAAATAACCATACTTAACCCACGGTTGGGCAGTTGAATATTTTGAACTATTTAGTATGTTGTGGTAACAAGTTATCCACACTGTCTACATGGAATACGGAAACGGTGTAATAGTTTATGACCCTAAATGTGTATCTATGTATATTTGTGATTTCTGCCGACTAAACATTTTTTCCGCGCGTCGATGACTTATCGGTGCCTTATTTGCTTATAGTGTATCATACTACTGTGTATACTGTATAATATGTACGACATACCTAAGCATCATGTCCTGCAGTCCCATTACTATTTAATATTTATTATTATCTCTCGACGCAGTACGAAAACAATATATAATAATTTCGTAACATGCCTATACAACCACGCATATTATTATTAGCGTTGATGTAACCGCTGACTTGGTTTATACCAATAACACGCGTATCCGACTGTACGTGGCGAGATATAACTACACTGTCGTATGTGTTTTTTGTGGGTTTTCCTATGATTCAGATTTGACGTTCCGATGTCCAACAGTCTATTTCTCTAATCTGCACGGTGGATTTCCCAAAGGTCGCTATGCGGCACGACAATAATTTCCGACCACTATCAATGCCCGATGACGCCGCATTATGAGCATGCTCGTTTAATCCATCACATATTTACACGCCAACGCCGCCAATGCATTCTTTCAGGGGTCAATGATGGCGGCGCGCGGACTAAGTTTATCCGGCCCGTAGGTTAGGTTAGGCTAACAAAAAATTATTGGTTATAGTGTTGTAATTTAACATTTTTGTTCATTGAATTTACCGATGTCTGCAATTTTGATGGCCACCGAACAATTTCCTGGTTCTTAATGTGGCCCTTTAAAAATATTCGTTGGTGACCCCTGCCCTAGAAAACTGAACGGTACACGCGACGACTGTGTCTTTTTTTTGTGGCTACAGCTGCGCAGAATCTACCTATATTTTAAAAAACTGCTATTAATAGAGGTTAAAATGTATGTTTTTTCATACCTACTTATAATTTTTATACCCCTCAATCTCTTATACTAATAATAATACAGTAGATTCTTGAACTTCGAACTGAATTTAAACCCCCTTTAAATATTTTCCATTACAATAAAACTAAACATCTCGAACTTTTCTCTGTTTCCCTTGAGTTTTGACATAAGTACTTAACGAGAGTTTATTGTATTATACTCTTAGATATTCTGAAAGTTCATTTATCTTTAAGATGATATCAACGCTGTAGCTATATAACTCTAACGAATCTAATTGTTGATATTATTATTATTATGAATAACAATTTTTGTTTATTAATTTATTATCTTATTGTGTCGGTATATAAAAAAGTTATATATGGATTATGGGCATTGTGTATGATTTTTTTTGTTGTACTTCGTTTAGGTTAAATTTGGTAGATGGATATTACAGTGGAAAGCAATCGTTGCTCGCGTTTTAGAAAAAAACAACAACTGTGAACAAAGAAAGAATGTTGTACAGTCTGTGCAGACTGTACATTTGAACAGTCATTATTGTCGAAACCACGGATAATATACTCCGCCGGAATTATTATTGTTATCTGTTAAAAGTATATAATATTATTTTATTTTCATTTCCTTAAATTGTCAGGCCCGCGTGCACGACAACTATTATAATACTGTGCCACTGTGGTAAGTGAATCCGTGATCAATAGTTAGCCTGTTTCTACCTAGTTTATGATGGTCATCATTAAACAAAATCGTGTAAACGTTTTACGATTAGTACCTAGGTCTATTGGTAAATAATTGTTCTTAACTCCTCGAAGCCGTTAGGCGTATACGGTTTACAACTATCGAACTTTCCTAGTTACCACATCGGTTGTATGAACAATTAATAACAATAAAATAATGGTAGTTTCTACGGATAAAAAAAATATTAATTTAATATCGATTTATAGAGCTTTATAACAAAAGCCTCTTCTCCCCAGTCATCAACAACTTCGTATTGTTTATTGTGTGAATATATTGTTTCTATTAATTGATTTGTATCACGATCGAACCAGAAAGTAATAATATTATGTTGGCCGTAAGTAACAAGATTGGTCACAAAATGACTTTAATTTTATATTGTTGGCTTAAATGATTATGGTTCAAAAAATCCACTTGTAGTATAGTTCCTTGTACTTATATAAAATTGCTATGGTGGAAATTTTTTGAACTTCATTAACTTCATATATATAATATCATATGCCAAGTTTTAGTAGGCATTGTAAGTAAATCATTTAAGATATTATAGGACAATTGTTATTTTTTTTAAATCCAACAATGTAAAATATTTGTTTAACACGATAATCGTTGTTGTATTTGCTCAAATATTGAAGGTACACTTGTTGTTTGCTGTGTGCTGGTTTATTTATACCTATATTTTCAATTTTTTCGTTTCACATATGTCACAAATAATTATATTTTTCCACGTCGCATGTGAACACAACTAATAACATTATTGCCGTATTATAATTGGCATGGTGATTCATCAAGCGTGATGTCCCTTATTTTCCCCTTTAATTGTGCATTTATTACAATTCTGAATGTTTGAATTCTTAAGTTTATTTAAACACTATATTTTGAATGAGAGTCACAATTTTAAAAAAAGTGTTTTTTTGAAAATGCCGATGCAACTAACTCGGAATTTCAACTAGTAGTTTCTGAGTAACTTTATTTACTAATGCTATATTGGTAGGGTATAATATAGCCTTGATAATAATTTTTAGGTTTGCAAGACTAAACACATTACACATATTTTATATGATCCATTATTATAAGGGTTATTTAAAAAAAATTATCTGCACTCTACTTTACGAGTAAAATAAGAGGGTGGTTATGAATCAAAAAAAAATTATCAGAACACTCTGTAAAAATGCCTGATTTCAAGACCTGAACTTAAATAAAATAATGCATTATTAGAGGATAAAAGTAGCGGTAAGTACGCTAGCGGCGGGAAATCGCTCTGTTTAATTTATTGATAGTATGTTAATTTTTAAATCGAGGTATATTATTAAATAATAATAGCAACAATAATTGTTAGAAGAATTTACTTGAAAATCTGAAACGTTGCGGTCGTGGATATCAAAATAATTACCAGTTAGTTGTGTGGAGCTGTAAGCAATGTTTGAAACCCGTCGCGAGCATATTTCTACAAAATGCAACGTATTCAATAGAAATCATCGTTTTGATATAAATCGTTAATTAGTCGTCTGCACGATCTATTCAAACGTTCGGACAGGACAATATGTATATAGGAAGTAGGAACATCGGTCCGCTAATGACGACTGTTATACGGTGACAAATGCATCAACAATATTATGGTATTGAGCGAAACAACTTTAAATTACTATAATAGATTGAATCGAATAGCCGTCCGCTTTTAAACGTTTTGCAGATTCGTTTCGAGTTTTCGTGAAGGTACCGATCAGAACAAATTATTCACCCTATGATATGGTATGAGTCGTTATTGTCACCAAAACCATAATATAATATTATATAGGTTACCTGGAAAACTTAATTGTGGAAAAAGCTGTTTAGTTTTGACCTAAATAATCAGCATAACTATTTTTAGTGAACCATTTGTTTTTGGTTCCTAAGCGAAAACTCATTAATTGTTTTATATATTGACTAGGGTTCTTCGCTAACTATCATGCTGAATCCCAATGGTGCCCCCTCCACTTTTGTATCGTGAAAGATAAAATACCCAGAACTTTTTTGAATGATAGGGTTTTAAGTATTTAATATAATAGTAATTATTATTCATTTATTTTTATTTGCCATGGAGATTATACCTATATTCTGAGAAAGGTGAAATGTACAAAACTTTTTTATATAATAGAGAGGTGAAAATATGTGTTTCGAATAAATCAACAATAATTGACTAATTGATATATAATTATTATAGTCTTCACTCTTCAGTATACATATTGTATGTTCCTACTTCATAAATATGTAATTATATTTCAGTAATTATTATTGTACACCGTCGGACCTTTGATGACTCGCACTTAATTTCGTCACGACGACAATGATATAATGACGTGTTTGTACGCTGCACAAATTACATCGCTATTATAATAATAAACTGAACGAATCATTTTAAAACGCATACATATGTGTAGCGAGTACCTACGTATATTATATATAATAATATGTATATAATATATCGCCTCCCGATGGCCGGCTGATGTTGGTTTTAATCGATCAAGTTCATCGTACGTTGCATTAAAACGCGGTCGTTTAATACTTAACGTTAAAACGTTTTATTATTATAATTTTTTTTACGACGTTTTCGACTAAATCCGAAATTAGTACATAATATTACATTGCTAAAATAATATCGTCGAGTTGTAAACGTTTATGCAAAGGTTATACAGGGTGATTCATCAAGCATGCTCATTATCTCCATTTTAACATTTGCATTTATTCAGATTTTGATTTTTGAAATTTTTTATCTCGTAAGGAACACATTTTGAAATACTTAAATTTTTTATACGAGTTAAAGAGTACCATCCTGGTCGATACATACTTCTTTCTTTCAATTATATACAAAAATTTCAAATTTGTTCAAATAAATTATTGTTAGAGTGTTTTAGTTAAGTAGGCACCTACTATACAGACAATCACGTATTCTATAATATAAAATCAATCTTATACTTAAGTTATAATTAACTTAATAACATTTTTTTTAGATTATTTATCGATACATCAAGGAGCGCTTGTATCTTACAGTAAAAAATAAAAATGGCAATCATTTGTAAAACAAAAGTTTTTATCGCCACAAGGCTGTCCTGAGCATGTGAGTGATAACGATTAGTAAATCACCATGTTAAAAAAATGTGTTCGAGCTCGTAGAGATTTTATGAAAATTATGATTATAGAAGACGTTGTTTTCGGTGTCCATATATAGGATTTACTTTATATTACTTTATATATAGTGCGTTGCAGTTAAGTAACCCGCAATGTATGTATACATTATTATCATTTATAATGTGCGCTGATGCTGACACGCGTAATCGCTTGTAAAGTTTGGGCATTATAATATTGTTGCGTTGTATAACAATTAGCAACAATACGTGTCCCAAAACGATATCGTTTTCAATTATGGAACGCCGCACAAACGGATTTGCGATAATTTCACACACACCACGATACAGTAAATTGCTCGTAAGACATAATATTTTATATGGACAATACCGTAGTGTTACCGTTAGTGCGTATAAGTACCTACGTGATGTGTTTTACTTTGAAAACGTTATAATATTATATGCTCTTGTAGTGGGTACAGTACACGCCGCATCGCCGCCGTCATCGCATGTGGGTCAAGTTGTTATTATTATTGTCATTACCGCGCCGCTACCTATATAATATGCAACGACCATATATTATATACCATTATGGGCTATGGTTAATGGTTATCGTGTTAAGCCAAAAAAGCTGCACTTAACCGCACGGCGGCGGAACATTACAATTAAAAACAATTGCCAATAACGAGCGAATACGCGAAAACAAAAAACATTTCGTGCGTTCAATCGACTCCATAATATAATTGCCAATCTAAGAGCACACTCGGGACACGACGCGGAAGTGTGAGTAGGTTCATGTACACTGTATAATGTTTATACGATGGTTTCTGACCCACTATGCACCAAATTTAGCGATGGATTTCGATAAATCCGGCAGCAACATTTACGTTTATGGTCGCAATGAAAAAAAAATATAATACCTATGTATGACGCAAACCGTCATTGGCTAATAATATAATAGGTACGTGAGCAACGATGAATTTACCTACCTATAAGTATAAAGCCTGTTAAAACAACTCGCATTGTAGTCGTCGTTTGTGTCTCTCCTCGAGCCGATGACAATCGCCCATAGCGGCGGCGGCGGCCCGAATTCCTCCAATTTATGAAACTCCTTCTATAATAATAATATATTGTTATTTTATGTATAACACTTCAAGTACGGATCGATGGTTTCGCGCATTACACTTGTATCATACTATGTATGTTATTTTACAGTGTGATTGTCAAAGATTATCACCCTTCCCCCTACGATTTAGATACATCGACATTTTTTAAGTCATCTTATTGACAATTCACAGGAAAAAAAAGCTATTTTCATTTTAAAATAAGAAGTTTATGTCGCCACAGGACACATTCGCCTAAATGATGTATAAAATCTGATAATTTAAAAGTATATAGTACAAAAGAATTTTAAATAATAATAATAATTTTTATTTAGCAAAACAATTTACAATTTACATTGATATGTAAGGAAATATGAAAGACACATGTTTGCAACTCCCCTTTAAACATAAGCTTGTTTTGGGGGGTATAAAAGTTTGAATACAATTCAAGAAAAAAAAGCACATGCTCCAAATGTGTCTTCATTAAAAAAAAATTGTTTAGTTTTGATGCGATATGAGGGAGTTATCATGCAGCCGCCATAGAATTAAGTTGATATATCATTCGTGTGAAGATGGTTATAGCAAGCTCCTCCATTTCTACATCCACCATTTTGTCGAGCCTATTACCCCTCCCCCCCACCAACGTGCCCAGCATTATTTTACGATATGATATATATACTATATTATAAATGTACTGACGGTTTTCCTTTCTGGTTTTATAGGTTTTGCGGTGGTGTCGAGCTGTAGTACGGTGTCGTCGCCTTGGACACCCGGTGGGGGCACGGCCGGCGGTAACCCAGACGGGCCAGACGGCGGCGGCAACGGTATGCGTAGCGCGGCTGGCGTGAACGCTGGTAGCAACCTCAGCCTGGACGTGGACGACTGCGATGACGACAAGGAATTGTCGGCCGCTGATGCGGAGGGCGTGTGGAGCCCGGATATCGAGCAGAGCTTCCAGGAAGCGCTGGCCATATACCCGCCGTGCGGGCGCCGGAAGATCATTCTGTCCGACGAGGGTAAAATGTACGGTGAGTGATCGCATAATATTTGTATCAATCAATTATTGTAGTTATGTCATCGTCATTTCCACAAACGCTCGCAGATACAATAGTCATTATATCGGCTTGGTGCAGTCGTTTAAATAGAATAAGTATTTGGCATAAGGTTTGTGCCAACAACTCGATATACGGCCCGAGGAAGTAACATTTTTTAATCAACTATATACTCATCAATAACCACGCTCATACTGACCAAATGCGTATTAACCGAATAAGATGATAATTATTCATATTTTAATTACTTGCAAAAGTTCACTTATAGGTAGGTAGAATCGGTATTAACAGAGCCTACGCTAACCCCGTACGAAAGCTTATTCTCATCGTATGTGTATATACTGGATACATTTATGTGATGATATACTATTCTATATTCGTATTATTACTATAATATATAGGTATTTGTAACGAAAACCTAATTTTTCACCCTTAAAGCGTTTTCCTCAATATTGTGTATAATATTAGTATTCCGTCAAATGTCAATAATTAGGTATAATAAAATATTCTATACAACACCATGATATGTTGTATTTGGGTAAACAACATAGGTATAATATGTTATAGACTGTAGTTAGGTTTTCTGTCAAAACTTTTTATAGAAAAATGTAGAAGAGTTATAATAATAGTAAATACAAAATTAAATGTGTTTATATAGCGATAACCTACACACTGATTATATACATTAATTTCCTAACTTTCTAAGTCAATTTTGAATGAATTCGAAAAATCAAAAGTTTTTATGTAGTTAAACTTTCAAGTATTTTTTAAGTAGTAGGTATAATCGTGCTCAGAATATTATTTTTTGATCTGTAGATGGATATAAAAAACATTGTTGAAAAGTATATTGTGCTTCCGATTATGATGATTTGTTTATGTGTTATCATTGAAAATCATTTAAAAAAACCCTACTTTGATACAAAATATATTTTTAAAATTAGTGTTAATATTGTTAAATTGATCAGCCTGTATGTACGATTATTTGTCGGTTTGACATACCTAATATTGCTGATTTTAATGCGTGGCGTAGGTAACTATATATATTTCGTCTAAGTAGTCAACGGTGTATTTCAATTTAACGATTTCGTTTTCTCTCGGTGCTTACTGCTTATCTCGATCGTTTTACTATAAAACTTTACTCAGAGCTGCTGCAGATAACATCGTGGAACTTGAAAACCCTGCTATTATGCAAAAAATCATGTTTTTTGATAACAAAAACAGCGTATATTATGTACATCTATTATATACACATAAAATGGACTCGGCCTCACAGTTTTTGTAATTTATATACAAATTACAAATTACGTGTTCAATATAGATTTTTATCACGACTTGACATAAATTTAATTTGTAGTGCTATAAAAAAAACTTGTTTATATTATTTTATAGGTATACATAGGTGATACTTTTTATTTTACACCAACATATCTATATCTACGTAAAAAATCGTGTATATACACCAATATATAATGCCTTATCACGTACAATAATATAATAATAGGCACTTTTGTTCTGCGTACCTACAATATATATATATATATGATATAGAATTTTAAATGTTTAAAAGACTAAAAGTTGCCAAACATTTTTATAGCCCACGCCATTGTGCAGCAGCACACCTGTTATTATTAATTCCTCTCTCTTTCTCCTTATAACTTTTCCTTGTGTCGGACCCTCATGAATTTATTGCCATTTCGCGCTCTCGCACACGCATTATATATATATGTTAGTGTGCAGTCTATGTGCTTGTGTGTGTATAGTGTGATGTATATATTTTTTGTCCGCTCTAAACCGACTTTTGAAAGCTTTTGTCTTCCGTCGTCTCGCCCCTGAAAGTGACCCTTTTTGTCTTCCGACCGCATTTTACTCAAAAACTTATCTCGCCGAAAACTTGGGGTCGTAAATACTTTTGCGATTCAAGGCAACTATAAAAGGCGAAGTTTTTATTGTTTTCCGTCCTATCCGCTTCTGCTACTGCCTGCATCACCCTCGCTCTCTCCTACAACAATTCTTTACGTGAGCAATATTAGACTGCAGTGTTATTGCGTCCGACGAGAGCAACCACCAGGGAGTGGATGCGTACTTACCTATGCCTATAATATGTTAATATTATATGATTATACTGGATCAAAAATGAACTATAAAAATTATAATAATATAAGTAATATGTATAATAGTTAATGGCATAAAACATTTAGGAGGGACGAGCAGATGTTTATGTACAAAATAAAAGGGTCATGTGTACGATAGGGGGCGAATAAAAGTTTAGCTTATAGATATTCATTGAAAAATGAATTGTCTCCTGCAACGAAGTGCAAAAGGGGTGGCTAGCCAATGGCATTTATATAATAGTTTTATCGTTTTCCAGTGGCGTGGTATAAAAGTGTCGTAGAAAGAAATCGCTAAATATTGAATGCGTTTATATAGAAATATCGTTAAAGGCCTGTAAGGTACATAATATATATATATATACACAAATTATAACGGTTATAGTGAAATAAAAAAAATTGTTTTGCATTTAAATTATTTTATTTTGACGACTGCTACAATTGTGCGATATGATACTAATTGTAATTGATTCATTACACGCCTTATACATATATAAATTGCAGTATTATTAATTTAAAATAAGACCAGAGTGATGTGTTACAACTACTTATAATAGTGAGGTAACAACTCATTAAATATATTATATATATATATATGTGTGTGTGTGTGGGTAGATATAGATAGATAAATAGATAGATATTAAAACATTTCATAAAATTGTTTATTTGTATTAAATAAAATAATAATCTCGATGGTTAAAATTGTAAAAAAAAACTTTCAAACTCAATTATATTGACTGTGGAAGAATTAAAAATAAATAAGAAAAAACACTTAAATCTAGGTAATAGAACGTAGAATATGTATTTATGCATATTGATATATTTTATATGCACATTTTTTTTATATTTAAGACTTAAATTATTATGTAGGTATGTAGATAATTCTGAAAACCGGTTGCGCACTTGATTCATTTCCTCATAAAAAAACCAGCAACCGCCGTCGGTGAAAGCTTAAAACCCCCGTAAATGCGTTTGGGAAAAAATTGAACAATTTGATAGCGAGACGACGATGGTTTAGCGTGTAATAAACACGTATTGCTATAAATTTAATTTTATAATATTATGCCGGCGGTGGCGTGAGGTTTCGCAGAGAGAATATAATATAATATATATATAGGCGAACCCGGTTTTCAGTGCTGCGCGTTGAAGTAGTGGAGGGTAGGTACAGTATATAGTTTTCATCATCCCCCGTGCTGCAGCGGAGTGGGAGGGTTTCGATTCGTGTGGGCAAATGACCGTAGGGGGTGGTGGTGGGGTAGTTTGGATGCGGGTCAAAGGGGTTGTTTTGCGGCAGTCGGCGCGGTGACGAACGGATGAGGTGGCATACGCGTTTCGGTTCCGGGGCTGAAGGCGATGGTGGTAGTGATGAAGGTTCCACGATAGGGGGTTGTGAAAGGGTGACGAGAGGATAGTAGACGGAACTATATATATGTATATGTATACGTGAACTCGTGAGTGCGTGTGTGTAGAGAAAGAGAAAAGGGTACGTGAGAAGGGAGTAGGGGTAAGGGGACAGGGAAACGGCGGACGAACTATTCCAAGAATGTGCAATTAGTGTATATACACACTCGTCGGGGGTGCCGCTATAATTCACCCTTGACTCCGGCGGCATGCGCTGCGCTGCTCGTAGAGTGTAATAAGGGAGGAAAGAAAGACATAAGAGGCCATCTCGGTCGAGACCCCCACCCCACACCCTTTACTTCCATCCCTCTGCCGCGCCATTAACACGTAATCTTCCTCCGCCTCTTTTTCCAGCTACCTATATATATATATATAACGTGCCGAGAGAGCATAGCCAGCGCAGTTCCAGCGATTTTCTGCTCTCTTTACCGCCGCCACACCCATGCTGCATCCTTTAACCTAAGCACTATCTATATATCGCCTTCGACTGCCGCCTCCCCTTCACTGATTCCCCATCCTCTTGACCTTTTATATGTGCCTCCAAATAAAAGCCTATAGCCTATAGGGTACATGGCCTCTATGTACGTACGTACGTGTGTGTGTGACCTGATTGCTGCTATTGCTCTCCTTCCCTGCCTCCGACCCGAATGCGTTTGTCTGTTATGTGTGAGTGAATAACGAGAGGTTTTCACTATTGATTCGGTCAAACGGCAATAGAGGATCATCCGGTCCACAAAGCTCTCTTATTTTTTTTCTAAAAGAATTTGTTGTCGCTATCGTCGACTGTTGTGTCCAGTATCCCTCATTATTTCTGCACTTTTGACAAATTCCTCTCAACTTGAGTCTCCACTCAAATCTGTAACATTGTATAGTACTATATACAAGCTTTAATCATTATACCTATTGGCTATTGTATATTTTTATGTAATACTCGCATGTATATATATATTACCACTGAAAATACAGTTCATCTGAAGTGTTTAGAGCGACGAGAAGGCAAATGCCTGCAATCATATCCATATCAGCTATTCATTTTCAATCGAATGCGTAAGTACGCTATAAACAATTATTGTCATCATAACTTTGTGGCGAAGAGGTAGGTTTGCCCGATGTCAGTTATGTAGTTGACAATTTACGTGAAACGAATTGTATTCAAAACAAATGTCTCACTGTCTCGGAGTGCCCGTTTCTAATCGATGACGTTCGCACGTTCTCATTACGACTACAATAATGTTATTTCATGTTACATCTCCGACAATTCTAAACTTAGTAATTTGATTACAAATCGGAAATATTATATTATTGAATTTATAAGTTATAATATTGGTAAAAAAAATAATGAGTCTCGATCTAGTTTTCGAGCTAATTTATTATATAATTTTCGGAGTTACTAAAATCGGATACTTAAATTATTTATGTGTTAGTGGTGTGTTGGGTGGTCGCATCGCTCTTTATTGATAATAATAATAATATTATGAATTTCTCTTGTCGATATTATCAAAAGCATACGGTAGGGAGTTGCAATACGTCCTATATATACCTATGTATAGATAAATGCTCGGAGCTGAATAAATACGGTTGAACTGTTGTGTTATTTATTAGTGAACATTAATTAATGTTAAAACGTACGCGTATTTACGGTTAGTGATTAATAACAATATGTTTAAACATTATATTATTCCGTATGATTTCGTGTATCTTTACTGCATTAATTAACTCATTAATGGTCGTCGTGTTATATTAGGACAATCGATTATTTTGCGTAATTGAATCGTCCCGCCAAGCCAATTTCAAAAGGTATCCAAAACTATTTTTACATTATATTTCACTCTAGTCTGATTCTGTACCCTTTTCCATCTCGCTGTTTTATATAAAAATTAATAGATAGTAGGACTGGGTAATAAAGGTATAAGGTGATATTATAATACTTCTATTCTACTATATGCACTGAGCTTTCTGACTTTTAAATTATTTGAACTTTTTCTGTCGTTGACAAGCCTGCAGCAATATCACACACACGCCCGCTAAGAATAATATGAAGGCAACATTTATAACGTGGGCTAAAAATATACAAATCATTTTTTTTCTGTTAAAAAAATTTCAAAAATGTTTTTTATTATTGTGGTACCTATGTACCTACCTATAGTTATGTCTATCCATCTGCTATTCCTGTTGATCAAAACCCATTCTACTGACTTAGCCAAATAAACTTATTATATACATCTAATATGGACCCTTCTGACCTCTCGTTTTTCATTTTAAGATTCTTCGTATTCTATAAGCATTTCGCAAAATATGAATACTCCGAATGTCTTATTATTTTAATGTGAAAGGTATATTATTATACGGTAGTATACTACTTTAATAAACAATATTTCGGCGTCTCCAATATACGAACTGAGCTGACTTGAATAAAAACAAAAATAACAACCCCCAGCGGTGAAGATTTACGTAGATTACACCCTTCGGCAGTTGCATTACCGTTCCGACATCTCTGCCGTTATACGCGTATTTTCCGGCGTGTAAACACGGTACGCCAGTTTTTAATTTATTGAAACGTTTTTAATGAAGTGTCTTTCAAATTCTATTTTTTTTTCTCGTTTCTTTTATTCGGTTCAAGTGCGTTTCGAGAACTTTTGATGTTTTAAGTACTCTCGGGGAAAATAAAAAAACTTTAAACTCCCGTTCCGCTTGTATATAAGCTATGCACATAAAAAAAATATCGGTTAAATTATCATATTATTTTATTATGTAATCATGGTTACGCGATCAACCAACCCTGTGTACAAATTATCGGCACTGGGTTTAATATTAATAACAAGTAATACCATTATAGGGTTTCCGTTAACCCGAAAACGAGTACGAGTATGCTAAATGCACCTTTAATACTATGTAAGTGTAAACCATAGTGTTATACGGCGGTGGTCCGTAAATAAATGTATTTGTTTTGTTGTTTAAAATCCTTTAATTAAAAACGCGGATAAAAGTCAACGTTTCAAATAGTTACACGCGTTTCGTCCCAGCACCATTTCCTAGGTAACTCATTCACTTTCTCTGTCTTTCTCTTTATATAATAATATTATGTATTATATTATACACAGTGAGTGCGCGCGCGATCAGCCTTTGAAGTTTATTAAACAATTTTCGCTGAATTATAAAAGCCAAACATAATATCATGGTATATAGAAACGTCTGGATACGAGAGTGAGAAGGAGGAGCCTTCCGATGTACAATATCACGATGTATAGCACCAGACTGGGTTGGGGGAAAAAAACTATGATTAATTGTTGATCAAAGTGTATAAGGATGATATCTACAATATAATTAAATACAAATTAAATTAAATTAATCTTAGAGCTAGGTATCATTAGTTTTACTAATTAGTTTTGTTGCAGTAAAATTATGTTTATTTTAACATCAATATTACATCATTTTAATCCTTTTCTATTGACATATTCAATCAATTTTTAATTATAAATATATTCATTATAAATTTAAATAATCGCTGTTAATCGTGAAGTTCTTTGTCCAACTCTGGTGCCAAACCTCTCAGCATTTATTTGAAACTCTGCAGAAATTGATAATTGTTTCGATGCTTATAGTGCCCGAAATAGACAGTATTTCTTTTACGAGTAGATTTGGTTTCAAAATATTATTACAATTTTCAAAACGACTATTTTTGGGCCAAATGATAAAGTTTTGCTGCGCCACAGCAGGAAAGATATATAGGAGATAGATTTCGGATGCAGTCGTCGTCGCCGAGACGCTAAGACGACTTGTACGAAAACATATAATTCGGTTCGGTCATCGGCTCGTCGTTACCGTCGAGACTAACCGGGGAAGAGCGAGATAAACGATAGACAACCGCGGTAAGACATATAATATATAACCGTGTATATATAGGTTATATACAGTTATTGAAGTAACGATGCACGCACACACGCTCTGTGTATATATAATGATAGACTTGGTGTAATATGTAGTGCATATACAACATATATATGTCATGGCATTATATTATACTATACAATATATAATATTATATACATATAAACGTTTCGGTGCAGTGCGGTGGCGGGTATGGGTACGATTGCGAGATGAAGCGTTAAAAAAAGGGACCAGGTGCGGCTTGGCTAGTCGCGGTCCGTCGAAGGGGGAAAATATTATCGTTATTATTGTGTGTAGAGTAGTAACAACGCGTATGTATTATATAGCCTGAAGTGACGAGGGAGAGCCTGCAGTGTGTAGTATTATATAGGCACCTAAATGTGTGCAGAGCGAGTGTAGTGAAAACGCGCGCGCGCAGAGAACGTTCACCTCGTCCGATCGACGACTATTATTATTATTAAATACGACTACGACTATACTATAAGGTGATGCTGTTGATGACGACTATGACGATCGTGTACCACGCGGCCACTCGAGAGCGGAGCGTTCTCCTCGCATAATATATACGCACACGCTCACGACTGCGTTTATTTTTCCATCCAAACTGCCGAACATCCAAACGACGTTACACAATAATGCACGCATATACAATATATCGTGTGCGGCTCCAGGTACCTATACGGCGTGTCAACTTTTCTATATTATGATATTGTGTAGAAGAGGCGACCGTGACTGCACGGTATATATAATCTAGGTAGGTACCCATGATATAGGTATACCCGGACAAATACTCGTAGATGACGTTGTGTGTGTGTGTATGTGTGTCCCACGCACACGAGATTAAACGATGTATATTGTATATATTATATTAATGTTATTAAATACTTTCGATTGCACGAAACGTTTTGTCGCCCGAAGGCAGTAAAATAATAATATCGTATAAGCTCCCGACCGATAACAGTATTATAATATCGCGTATGTCTAGTCGTCTAGAGGTATTGCGTGAACGGAATTTTTGACCTAATTCGTAAATATTATTATTTTACCCGAGTACCCCTCTCTCCTCCATATGAACGTATAATATTCTCTCTGTGCGCGTTTTTTTTCCTTCCGACCATTTACAATTATATTCAACGCTCCAACACTCAGCCGATGTATATATATATATGTGTGTATACACCGACTGTGTATAATAATATGCAAACGTTCCTATCGAGCTCGATTGCCGATTGGCCACGGCGTCTCGAGTGTTGCGCCCGTGCGCACTCATCATACATGGTTTTGTTTTTTTTCGTAACGCAGCGACTGATATTTGATATTAAAGTGAAACCTTGCTCGGTAATTAATACATAAACAAAACAAAACCGCTTCGTTTGCTTAACAGTAATTGGGTTATAACCATGTATGTGTGTGAATGCAAATTTTTTTAGCTAACGAACGGAGATGACCCGTGATTGATCCTGAAGGTTCTTGGATAGATGACGTTTCTCGTATGTCTCCAGTAGGACAACTTTTTTCCGACGCCCTCGATGTACCGTCATCACACTCGTCATCCTGTATGCATTATAATTTAAGCTATTTGAAACATATTTTTCTTTTCACTTTTCATGTTCTAAGAGCAAATAGGTTTAATAACTGAAAAAAAGTATTGAGATACTGAGATACGACAATGTTTAACTCTAGATACGGGATAAAAGATACTATTTACTTCGAATTGTTTACCTATAAATACAAGATACATTTTTAAACAATTGGCATAGTAAGTAAAATTACTAAAATTTAAAATACTAAAAAAATTATCTGAATAAATTATTTATTTATTTATTTTTATTTACTTTCTAAAAAAAAATATATGCTGTTTAAAAAATGATCCAAGCATACTAGATGAGATTAACAAATGCTGAATGATATATTTACACTGCTGTTAGAAATATATCTATCATAGGTAGGTACTATACTAATTTTGTAACTATATAACCTGTAGGACATGTAGTGTAGGTACTAGGTATCATATATAATAGCTGTTGTCATTATCAAACATCAAACAATGTACCTATAATATTTAGACTTAATCATTTTGTTGTTTCAACCCTCGTCCAAATCCATTGTGATATTTAATCCTCCCCGTCTTGTGGCAGTTTTAAAGTCATACTCTAGAGCTCATAATTTGTGTACGTTATATATATATATAATATACGTATTAGTGTATATATATTATACATTTATGACCGTTGCAGATTATTTATAAACATTTTTTGTGGACAAACAAGATTATATTAATAATTGTTGTAGGTACATTGTCATTAGTCGTACAATAATAGTGCTCGTGCAACGTTTAGGCGACGTTTCCGCTACAGTAGATTTTATAGTTGCCTCGAAAAGAAAACCGTTTGTACATATAAATCATAAAATATTCATGATGTCTGCGGCCAAGGGACTCGGGGGGGAAAGAGAAGACATAAATTTTCCCTCGGCATTGATAAACGAAAAAGTATAATATGTTTACTTGTGCGTGCTGCTGCCTGCTACCCCAATATATGTATATGTATATAAGCACACCACTGCAGCTCTCTCCCATTTTTTCTCCCACCGACCACCTCGTCTCCAAATCTATCACATAAATATTAGTACGGCTGACCATTTCGCTCGATGAATATAACGTATCTCTGACTCAATATATACTGTAGTATGTGTAGAAGGCTATCAATAATGCATACCTATACCTACATATATATACAAATGTCGTGTGTAGATCACCTCTCGACTGTAGCTAAATAATCGTTTCTTTTCGGACATGGGTTTTATTTATTTTTCTACGGCTGTGTTTGTAGGTGTGTGTGCGTGCGTGCCTGTGTGAGTTTTTTTTTTGTTTATCGCAATATTGTTTTCGCTGTAGCTTGCCAAAACGGTGCAGTGTGCAGATATATAGGTACTAGGAGAAGAGTTTCTGCGGCTGAAATTCCCTGCTCGATATTATTTTTTACCCTCTTGACGGGGCGCGGTGGTTTTTGTTGTAATATCGTTTTGCGGCGTTTTTCTCCAACAGTAATAACAAAAAAAAACGTGTACTTTCGACTATTGTTATAGTTTCCGATTTTTTTTACTTATTTAATGTTCTGTGCATAATACACGCAGTACTCAAGCATGCGTAAAAAATATGTACGGAGACTATTTCAGAGTAAAAGTACGTACAGTGGTGTAAGTGTGTAACCAGAATTTTTTTTTTTATTAATTCTATCTGAAATACTACCTCCCCCCCCACAGATGCTCATCACGGCGACCATAGTTTATTATCGTTGTTTCCTATTTGTCGAGAGCGGAGAGCACCTTAATAATAGATATTTAAATATTCAATTATACTATATAGCTAGTTTGGTTATCTATCTGTTCACTGTTGTATGTAGATATACAAATTATGCGCATAGAACGTTATCGCAGGCATATGATACGCGTTCAGTCGATACCAGCAGCGAACCTCGTCAAATTTTACAGAATTCGTCGACGACGACTGGTATGATTCGATTTCGGAAAATGTTCGATGCGTCATCGGTGTACTCGGACAATTTTAAGATACTGGCCGATACCGAGTACCTATCCTGTGATAAGTGATTATTCGCCTCTACTTCTGATATGACGTCGTTTTGTTCCAATTTAAGTATTATATATTCGACTCAGGCTTTATGGTAGGTGACAAATGGTAACGTGCATGTTTCTATAGCTACCTTCCCAATATAATAGGTATATTTCGTGCATTCCCGTGGTATAATATTATTAATTTTCATTTCTTGGTATTAATTAGACGAGCTATTAAATGTTCGTTAACGTGTATTGTTTTTTTTTCACACGCCACACGCCTTGATGCATTAGTGAAAAAAATGCAATTAAAAACCACAATTGAATATATTATTATGGATTTCAGAGGTTTGTCTAAAAGGTGTTCGATCTTCAATAATTAGTTTAATATGTTATTTTCTTAACGATCAATTTCCACCAGCGAACGATTTCAGTCTTTCAGCTCTCGTAAATAATATTTCGATACCAACAGGCGACCACGAGAACATTATTTAATATGACGTATACCTTTACGTAATATTATTATTATTATTATGATTGTATTACTGCTAGGAAATAATAATAAGTAATAAACATCTACATATTATATTATAATAACGATATTGTCATTCGAATACCGTGGTGGCGATTATCGATAATTAGGTACAGACACGGTGCTCAGCTATCACCTACCCCCTATCACCTAACCTAACCGTCATGCACCGCCGTAAACACCTGCTCGATTAGCTCGATTAAAATATGGGTAATTAATCGAAGTCGTTCAAAATTGATATCATTACTACTCTTTCTTGTAGCAAAAACGTGGTGTTCAAAATTTCAAATATTATATAGACGACCGATTTCTACGGTGTTCCCCAACAACGAACATATTGTGACACTCAGCGTTCGGTTTCTTCAGTCCGAAAAATAATAAAATATTAAAGAAACAAGCCAACATTAATGCAAAAAAACTAATAATAAAGTTTAGAGCTTTCAATTGAAGATACTTATACAAACTAATAATTCTACTTATTTTTTCACTTTGGCCTTTATATATTCGGGAATATCACTATTATAACATTATAATGTTTAAAAACATTTTCAAAATTCGGGGGCAAAAATTATAAAACTAGGAGAAAATGTTAAAATTACGATATTTTAATAATATAACAATATCGTATAAATGTTTGTTTGTAGGTACCTACATTGTGTATTTGTGTTTGTGTGTAAACATTCAAATTTTAATACTACGATATATCATAAATTATAACATAATAAACTAGTCACTTTGTGCCAGAACACCTTAACCCACGAAATTTTTAATCTTGAAAACATGATAGGTATATTTTCAAAATACGCTGTTCAAAATCCGATTTGTCTCTATTTTTTTTGTGATTTGAACATATCATTTTATCAAGATCCTTCATAAAATTTGCATTAAAATATTATATATGTGTACAATCTTACAAAAACCAGCCTCTACAACGCGCACATAGACTCGTGGGAAAGTTTGAACTAAGTTCCAAGTTCTATCGCTATTTCAATCCTAGCCTTGAACTTGGCATTACAAAGCTAAAAGTTAAATATCCAAAAAAATGTGTTCTAAAAATCCTCAACAAGTGTCAAGCAATGTAGAACAAGTGAATTCTACTCACATAATATTGTTGTTTGATTTTTTTAAGATGGTGTTACATACAAATTATACATGTAATGTCAGTTATACATCTACGATCTACCTAATTTTATCGGTGTTTTAATATTGATGACGACACTTCATCAAACATTTAGTTTGATCGTATATTTTCCATTTCATTATATGCAATTTTCTATTTAGTAATATTATAAAATCTTGAAAATCTTATTTTCGTGGGATATGATATACATCGAGGAAGCATGTATAAATGTATAATAATAATATTTACTATCGAAACCATACTTCCACTCCTCTCAAAGTACGTAAAATACCGTATTGGACATCGGACGTGTAGTGGGTACCATCAGGTAATAATAATAATAATAAATAGGGCTAGGATTTCTATGCTACAGCATGTTTTTTTGCGACTTCTGATAATTGATTTTTTCAGTAATTTCCACTTATCACCTCATGATGAGATAAATGGTGGTGTTTTTATTTTACATGTTTCTGCATATTTTGGATAAAATGCATATTATTGCATTTTCCGATAAAAAGAATACGAAAAATGCATTTTTTTTTTATAGTATATTTCTTAATTAATTTTTATAATTTAATATTAATATGCACCAACTACATCATGTGATGTTGAACATTGACATTGTTTGTCATGCTTCAATCGCCAATCATTTATATTCGAAAAATTAAAAAAATATATGTGATCGTCGTTAACACACGTATTTCTGCTATTGAATGTGAATTATAAATGTTATGTTATTTCCAAATTATATTATATTAAGACAAACAACCGATTACCGATGTATTTCAATAAATAAATATTTTTACGTTTATCTTATCCAAATTTTAATGTATATTTTTGCATATTTTGGTAAATTTAATGCATATTTTACAATTTTTTATTACATACAAATATTAGCCCTGATAATAAAACACTCTACATGCACTGCCGGAGTGCTGCATAATACAGTTCAAATTTGTTAAGATAATAAATATTGTGCATTATAATAATGACAACGACGTTGAGGGATTATAAGAGTCTGAAACCGGATGAGGTTCACGACAAAAAATTTTACCCGTGGCGAGAAATGATAAGAAAAAATAATAATAACACGACAATAACCTACAGCTGTAAAATGGTGGCCCACCCGTACTCGATACAAATATAGACTATTCCCGAGGAGACTCGTTTATTGTCTTGTACCTTTATTTCCTATTTCCTGTGTGTACTGTGTTGTAAGTACAAAAATATGTTTTTCTTCTTTTGCTCCTGACAATCCGAAACCCACTGCCTATACGTCGTCGCTCGCACATTCCTGATCGCAAACTACCTTCTTATATCTATACCTAAAATATTTAATGGGCATATTTTTACTAAAAGGGGCCTACAAGTCACGTATGTGAGCAAAATACTTTTACTTGAAATTATTTCGAAGAATGGGTGGTAACTCGGTATAAACACATGGTTTTGTGTAAAAAAAAACCATTGATTGTATAATTTTTGTTTGCTTACAATTATTTTGAAATATTCATAACAACATTTATATAATAGATATATTATGTGTTAAAAGGTAAGATACCCACAAGGTCATAACCTATTTGACATGTCTATGTTAATAGTCGTACCTGAATTATACATATAAATATATGAATACTTGTTAAAATGGAGCTCTGCACATTTTTAACTTTTCAGCAGTAATAAAATTTTGAATTTTGAAATTCGTACTATACTTAACTCTGTTATTTATTTGAATGGAATAATATATAGAATAAATTAGAATTCGTTAATAGGTATCTATATAATATGCCACTGCATGATAGTTTATGGTAATTTAATTGATACATATAATAACGACGGGTCTTAAAATACAAATTAATAAGAACAAATCACGGTCTTGTTTCCCGTAAAAAGAAATAGTTGTGAACACATGTCCCTTTTGAATAATCATTTTTTTTTTAGTTATTGGGAAAAATGTGTATAAGAAATTAATTGCTTCATCAGCGTTGGCGCTAATCGAAAAAATTATTGAACATTTAACATTAAACACTACTAAATAATACGAGTATTATAAATTATTTAATCATTGTAAATACTGATCGTTTTGACGTTTCAATTCATGTACCTATATGGCCATATAGGTAATTCCTCTTATCGGTTATTCGATGTGGTGTAGAATCTTTATAAATATTTAATTTGTGTATTATTATATAATCGTGATTATTAACAATTCAAAATCACCACATGTAGGTGGGATACTAGGGTTAAGGGTGGAATTTTAAATTGCAGCGTTTTAATGGGTCGGAATGAAAAAAAACAAACGATAACGCGCTGGTGGCTCTTATCAGCACTTGTCGCTGTTATCAGCAGAAACGGACGCGAGCCACGGCCGTCGTTCCTTGAATGCTGTGTTGTACGTTTTTGTGTTTTTACGTTTCGAACGGTATCCGACTTGCGTGTCTCGTCCATGCGAATGGACTTTCGTTCATTTCTTGATTGTGTTCAGCATGACATTGTTATTTGCTATCAACTAACGGCACTGTATTCGTGTTACAGGACGCAACGAATTGATCGCTAGGTACATAAAACTTCGCACCGGCAAGACACGGACGCGGAAACAAGTCAGTTCTCACATCCAAGTGTTGGCGCGCCGCAAGCTGCGTGAAATCCAAGCCAAACTCAAAGTGGTGAGTACCAAAACTCCTTACGTCGGTGTCCGATGCGCCTCCACTTCGGTTTTACACAATTCTTGTTGTCGTTCTCCGAACAACATTGTTTCATTTTTTTTCATCATCGCCGTCGTTGTTGATACTTTTTGTGTAGACACCCATGGTGGTTTTTTTTTTGTAATTTTTCTCATTAGTGGATTAGTCATGTATTTAAGTGTGTTAGAGGTAGAGTGTAACGTGTGTTGTGGGGCTATAGGTTGTACCCACGGAGCATGCGGCCAAGGAGAAGGCGTTACAGACCATGTCGGCAATGTCCAGTGCGCAGATTGTTTCGGCATCAGCAACGGTCGCAGCTATACACTCCAAGGGATTAGCCAGCCTGGCGTCTTATCCACCTGGCGCGCCGCCCCCGCCGGTGAGTACACAATGCTCCCAACGCACGCTACCTCTTGTATACGTTTGCTTCTCTCGTAGCTTATTTGCCATCCGTAGCTTGTGTTGTTGTACTTGTGATTTACCAATCTCGTTGACTAACGTTTATTTTGTTATTCTTTTACAGTTTTGGCAACCAGGATTACAGCCAGGCACATCCCAAGAGTAAGTATACTCCAGTAGTCTAGTTTAATTTATTGAGAAATCCAATCTAATGTTTTTGCAATTACTTTACAGTGTTAAGCCATTTGCCCCCCAAGGGTATTCAAGCGGTGGATCAACAGGCCTTAAACCCCCGTCTACTGCTGTATCGTCTGAAATCCAACCACCTAGCGTCCCACCATGGGATGGTAGAGCAATTGCAACACACAAGCTGCGTTTAGTTGAATTTTCTGCTTTTATGGAACACCAACGAGAACCAGAAATAGTGAGTACCTTATCGGACTAAGCATATTATATGCATACAGTGGTTAAAATGTAATTTTTGTCAACAGTATCAAAAACATCTTTTTGTACATATTGGAGGACCAGTGAGCTATTCAGATCCTTTATTGGAAGTGAGTGTGCTTGATATTATATTATGATGTACTTTTAACAATACATAATATTATATTATATAATACATTTTTATTTCTAGTCTGTGGACGTGCGACAGATTTATGATAAGTTCCCAGAGAAGAAAGGAGGCCTTAAAGAATTATACGACAAAGGTCCCCAAAACGCATTCTTCCTTGTTAAGTTCTGGGCAGATCTCAATTCGAACATTCATGATGAAGCTGGTGCTTTCTATGGCGTCACTAGCCAGTAAGTGTCTCTACACATCTAAGAATAATTGAGATTAATTTTTGATATTCAATGGCTTTTTTTTCTCTTTCAAGATATGAGAGCTCTGAAAACATGAGTATAACGTGTTCAACTAAAGTTTGTTCATTTGGCAAACAAGTGGTGGAGAAAGTGGAGACAGAATATGCCCGATTCGAAAACGGTCGTTTCATCTACCGCATACACCGGTCACCTATGTGTGAATACATGATCAATTTCATACACAAGCTCAAACATTTGCCCGAGAAATATATGATGAACTCTGTGCTGGAAAATTTCACTATATTACAGGTAATATTGTGTTAATATTAAGTTACATATTCTTGGCAACAATATCTTAACCAGTATTTGATAATTTTGTTTGTCCTCCCATCTCCTAGGTGGTTACCAACCGAGAGACCCAAGAGACTTTACTTTGTACTGCTTACGTCTTCGAAGTATCTACGTCAGAACATGGAGCACAACACCACATGTATAGACTGGTCAAAGACTAAGAGTATGTTATACATTTACAATGAACTATCAAAATAAGTCGATTGGTGCTGTTTGGTTTCAGTCGTACCTTTATTTATTTGAGAGACCTTCCAAATGATAAGCGTATCCCAATCGATAATTTTATTTTGCTTGTAACTACCCAATACCAAAATACTCTCTTATGAAGGTAATGTTTACCTAATCAGATAATTATTATTATTAATTTTTATTATTATTATTATTATTATTATTATTGTTCTTAATGACTTGTATAACCAAGGGGGTCAGTCTATCTGAGATTATTGTGTACTTTTTTTTATCCCTTTGATTTTTACCAGTTTTTATTTTCACTAATTTATTATTAGGAATTGTGTTTTATTATTGTAAAATGGAGACACCGAGTATTTTATTGATGTGCAGATATCATCTAATGACTTGCCACCTACAAACCGGTGATTGCTATCATTGAGTAAGAAATTATGACCGAGGTTTTAAGGGTTTAAAATAAATTTGAAATTATTACGTTTTTTGTACTTAAAAGTTAGGTCGACTGAATCCTGTTGCAATTTGTATTGGATGTTGTAAAAACGATGTAATTTTGTAGATTAATTTGTATATAAATAGAAATATATTATAATATATTACATTATTTTTAAAAATAAACAAAAGAAACAAACTTAACAAAAAAAAACTTAAAAAAATGAAACATTTTTAATATTTAAATATATAGAGAATAATGTGTTTTATATTATTATTATTTTTTTGTTTCCAAGATTTATTAGTTTTTAAATTGTAAAATTATACTTAGAAATGATTTCATTTGATCTCTGGGTTTTTCCTCAAACAGTGTTTGAAAATTAAGAAACAATAATAATATATATAATATTACACTTTTTATTTATATTTTATTGAAATTTTATTTGAAAAAAAATGTTCAAGATATTTTTATTATTATTTTGATTTTATACTTTAATTTTTGGCATATATATACTATTATTGTAAAACATACTCTTGGACATTGTAAAGTGAACTAAATGTTTTTCATCCATATATTTATAAAAATAAATAAATAATAACTGATTATTAATGAAATGTTACCAAAAACTAAAAACATTGAACCATGTTCAAAGAAAAAGCAAACACGATTCATTGAGTCCAGTGAGTTGAAAAACCGAAATGAAATTCTACTTAAGGAAAGTGTATATGATAATTACGTGAAATCGATATTTGATAAATATATTATTTGTGTATTGTGAAATTATTATACTGGTTAACTGTTGACAGCTATTATCAGTATTTTTTGATGATGTATGTAAGCATATTATTTTATGTTAATGTGCAATGTTATAAAAGTTTAATAATTATTTTGTATATTTTATATTTTATTTATACATATTTTAAAATTTAAGTTGAACTCTATTTTTTTTTTTTTAATTATAATTTCTTTTTCTTTATGAAAAAAAAAAAATTTAACTAATAATTTTTTTTTGTGTCCATTAGTCCAAAATGTGTGCAAGTGTACAAACGCTTCCTGAAATCGCCTTTGTACACTTTTTTTTGAAATGAATAAAAAAAATTATTTATTTTTTTGATAAAAATTTTATTCGTCTGAATCATTCCACAGAGCACGGAGGAATTCATTATTATTATTTACATAACTTGCATTATAAAAACGAATACACCCTAACCATCACAGCGATTCTCAACGTGGGGGGATCACTATAACCCTATGCTTACATTATAAAAATGTATTCAGGAGCTACAAAAAAATTAAGTTCTTATTTGAGAGTTGTCACTTAAAAAAAGTTGAGTATCATTGATTGCCTATTGATTCATAATACCATTGTGTACCATGTAGTGAAATCTAGCCTATCTTAAACATGGAAACTTTTGAATCAAAGCAAATCAAAAGAGAAAATATTTAGTTCTAAAATTGACTGGATGTAAAAAAACAAGTAACAACACTGTTATTTGCTGGCTTTTTATTACAAGTTTTCGATGTAGGAGAAAAACAGAAATGGTATGTACTATAGATACAATACTAAGTTACATTTTGGAAGAAACAAATGTAATTTTAAAATTTTATGGAAATAAGTAAATCTATTTAAATGACTAAAATTAATGCTCAACACATTTTAATTGCTTGGACAGTTAAAAATAGGTTTTGCTGATTTAATAAATAAACACATAAAAGTTAGTTAATTTTAAATATATTTAGAAAATCTTTTACAAAATTTTTATTAAAAAAAAAATCATTTTTGTTGTAATCTAACTGTGTATGATGTTTTCCCAAAAACGCACCCTAGAATCATTCAATAATCCATCAACCATGCGTGTGTTGTCTCCATCTAATGACAAATATTTCGGTTCTTCTGCACTCGTATTTTTCCATTCGAAACATAAATCTTGAGAGTTTGGATTTCTAAAATTCAAAGAATATTTTACTCTGAACTCCATGAAAAATTAAAATTTATAAATGTTATGTAAATTAATGTTCTGATCATAATTCATAAACCATCAGTTCAAACACACCCAGTTTTGGCAAAATTGGTCCACAATTTACTCAATGTTCTACACATTCTTAATTCTGGTGAATTGGCCTTTGGTGCAAATCCAAATATTCGTCCATAAAACAAGTAACTCAACTCGTCAGCGTGACATGCGCCTATGATTTATTAACACACAATTCAGTATTACATAGATAAAATATGATAACATTTTATGTTTAGTAGAACATAAGATTAAAAATAAACATTAATTGTTACCTTTTAACGATTGAAAAGTTGGCCTTAAGGAAAACATAATGGTTTTGCAAATATTGATTTCTCCATCAAATTTAAATTCATAAGTATACACTGATGAGATGTTTTGTTTCAGTAAATGACCATAACCGTGATGAAAATCTTTAGAAAAATACAAATCACTGTAGAGCTAATAAAAACAAAAACATATTCCAAACATCATTATTTTATAATATTTCGATATTTGGTAAAAGGTAAATTACAGATTCATAGTTTGTTTGGAATTTTGGTACACTTACATGACATATATTTTCCAATCTAGTAGTTCCACATTCCAGGTTACATCCATTGAAGTAAAAATTCTTTACTTTATTTATAACCTCTTTACTGTAGTGGCTTTGCAATAATTCATTAATTTTGTCGGTGTCACTTAGAATTTTCATCATTCTATACTCTGAAAATTAGAATGTGTCAATCAATTGAATGTTTTATATTTTATATAGCAGCATTAATAGTTCTACTTTATAATTTATATTTTATACTGTACTAAAGATGAAAATATACTTACAAATGTACAACAGTTATCTCTAAATAGTGAATACAGAATAGTTTTACCTTTCTTATTGTATAGAAACTTATAAAATAGATTTGTTCCTATTAAATAATTATTACATTCCATTTGGCATTGATATAATTTAAAAATAAAATAAATTGTACATTTGTATTTTGTATGATATTTAGTTAAATTTAGTCAATTAAGTTAAATCAAAATTTGAAGAAAAAAAATGCGATAATTATTAAGTTACTCAAATAATTTGCCTCCAAAAGCTATCAATCCTTCCATGTTGTTAATTCCAGTTATAACAGGTACATTTGATGCAGTATTGACTAGAATTTCAGGATGAGCAGGTAAAAATTGGTCACTAACAGCTTCATTCTCAACAGACGGGATAAACTCATAATTTTGAAAATCAGTTTTGCCCTTTTAAAATAAAACATTTTTATGTTTGTTATAATCAATTGTACACAATATTAAATATTGAAAAATAAATAAAGTAGGTACATTTTGTTAAAACACTCTTCAAGGAACCAGTTTAAAAGAGCGTCTTATGCGGGTATTAACTAGCATAATAAAAATCTAGGAACAGGCAAAAAACAACATAATATACTGAGAATTAAAAATTATTTTATAGTCTGTCTCACAAAAGAAAGGTACTACATCTTGACAAAAACTGGTCAGAGACGTGCAACCTCCATTTCGCATCTCTCCAAAACCTCGCTTCCACCCAGTATACACGGTGTAGAATTCAGTCGGCATGTGTGAAATGGTTCCTTTCTTTCGTGAGACAAACTATGGATTATAAATGTTGACTCAATGACATAATTTTTGATATGGTTAATCTTCCAATAAGTTATAAGTTATGATTTATTTAAATTATTACTAATATCATATTTTTTATTTTCAACTAACAATATTTAATTTATTAATCTCGTTTTTAAGCTAATATTTTATGATCTTAAGGGAGTAAAGTTATAGTTAAGCATAATATATGTTGACAATAATAATTAATACAATATGTTTTTGTTACATTTATATATCTATGTTGGTCAATGAGAGCCAAAAATAAATAGTTACATAACAATAACATTTTTCCAAGAAATAGTTACTCTTTGGACACCAGTAAAATATATTTATATTAAATGCAAAATATATACTTATTTATGATGTTAAATTTTTTATTTGGAGTTACTAAATCTTGAATACAATCTTTTTTAAATAGGTTGTAATTTTAAGATGTTATTGTTTTTAAAAAACATTTTCATCTATTGTATGCATAACTACCTCAATTTTAGTCAACTTGACGATGTCAATGGCTGGGACATTGAGCAAGTACTGAACAATTTCTTTGGGATCGTCTTTTTCACAACCTAAATTTTTGGCTAACTTGAAAGCTGCTTCTCTGTGTTTTTCAGTGAATGCCCATGAATTAAACATACATCCACTTTGCATGATGGCCTTTTGAAATAATCCTAGTTTTAAAATAAAATTTAAATATAATATATTCTATGATTCTAAATCCTAAAATTGTGTAACTAATTTTAAACAATACACACAACAAATAATAGTGAAACTCAACCTGTGGATTGTGGAGACAACATGTGACAATGAACAGATGCTGAGCCTGCACTTTCTCCAAAAATTGTTATGTTTTGAGCATCACCTCCAAATGCATTGATATTAGCTTTTACCCATTTAATTGCAAACAGTTGATCTTTTAAACCCATATTGCCAGGACATTCGTCAATATCAAAGTTGAGAAATCCTGAACACAAAATGTACAGGTTGTTTGTTTTATTATTAATTAATAACACATATTTTATAGGTAATAATTACAAAAAAATAATATTAATTTTTAAATGAAATCACCAAGAGCATTCAATCGATAGTTGATTGTGACTACGATTACATTTTCATCAATCAAATAATCAGGAGAGTAAAAATCCGACGATGCAGATCCATTGTTAAAAGCACCACCGTGTATAAACACCATAACAGCCTTTTTTTCTTCTAGTTCTTCCTAATAAGATGGCCAATGTCCAATCCCAGAAAAAAAAACAAATTGAGCACTGTATTAATACTTACATTATAATGGAATTATTTAGACATTATTTTTCTAATACATACTTGAGGCACAAATATGTTTAAATATAAACAATCTTCACTTCCAGCAATTTTGTTTTTTATGAAAGAATACTGCATGCACATATTTTCCACTGAAAATGCTTTCAGTATGCCGGACCATCCTGGATGTTTAACAGGAGGCTATAAAATGCAAACCATTAACAATCTCTGGTTACATGTACTACACTTAACGTTTATTGATTCAATAGTGAGCTAATGGTCTTAACTAAATATGATTTTGCTCATAATTGGTCCATTCAATTTTATTAAACCATTTAATTAATTAACTTTTCATACAACCCCGCATAAATCAAGTAAATAAATAAATAGTTAAATAAAATGTTTTCAAACAAAATATCAATATTATCTAAATTAAATTGATTTGCTTTGAATTATATTGTGGGAATG
>PVMI01001009.1:0-10399 GCA_008528875.1 Aulacorthum solani | reverse complement strand
TATTATTATGGAATATATTTTTTTATATTTAGTCGTGCACTGCACGGCATCATGGCGGTGCGGTGGCTGGAACCAATGAAAATATCGCAATTACTACCAAAGCGGTATACACAAAAGTACCAGCATTCATAAACCATGGTTGCCGGTTGTCCAGTTATCAAATTTGTATCGCTTCTTTATCATGGGCACATCGCACATGGCAGTAGCAGCTTAACGCAATATAAACAGTGAGAAATAATAATATTATACGTAATGTGAATACAGAATATTTCCGATTTTTATTGTATAGTTTAAGAGTTTTTGGTTTTAACTTTTGTTTCGCCGTATTAAAATTCGTCCAATTCATCGTAATTTTATTTAAATAATTAAAATTTACGAAATCCTTAGTGTTGAAATAATTTCTGGCATAACTAAGTCACCAATAATTTAAATTGGACTGTGTTACCAATTATACGTCTTGTTGTATAATTTCAAATTACCTCAACAATTTAATATAATTAATAGTCTGGTTTCTGTGGAAAAATAAAAGCTTAATGGCGGTATGTATCACAATTTATGGGTATTACTCAATGTTTTTTTTAACATAAATATGTTTTTGGGCTGTGTACAGATACTTTGGTTTTCTGACTCTAATGTTATGTTATGTTTTCGTTGTCACGGTTACTTAAAAACCAAAACATATTTATAAATAATAAATTTTCCTTGTAGAGGAAAATTATTGAATAGCGTGCTATGGTTTTGTACATAGTACTTACATGGCTACATACTATTCTACTGTGTTAAATTATGTATTATTAGTAGGGCATAGATGTTGTAGTAGTAAAAAAAAGTAATATTGATAGCAGTATTACACTAAATAATACCAGAAATTTCAATGTTATTATTTTTTATAAATTTTAATTACAAAATGTTAACTCTAAAAAATATAAAAAAATGTTACTAAAACATTTAATACATTGAACTATTGGGGTTTTTTTTTTAAATATTCAAACTCAAATTTTCTTCGGTTTTGAGCTTATAAATTCTTATTCCTCGAAAAACTTTGTTACACATCGGTAAATGTTAGTGGAGTGTACTTAAAATAAACCAAATCGTTAACTGTTAGTTCTTCGAGTGAACCATCCAACATATTTCGTTTTTCATTCAGTATTTCATTTATCTTACTTATGGTTTCAAACCGGAAATTTTTTCAATAACTTATAATAATAAAAATATGGATTGTAAGTACGGAAAATCAGATATCAGTAAGAAATGACCCTTACAATTTTTAAAAATAATCACACTATCGTTACGATTATACATACAGTAATATCAATGCACAATAAATCATTTAAACAATTAACTTCCAACTTAAAGCTATTTGATAATTTTATAGAAATTTAACGAAACCGTTTAAAAAGTATTAAAAAAGTGACATAACATGAAAATTGAAAAAAATAGCTAAAATAGTTATAAAATTAATAAAGATTCCAAAAATTTTAGGTTTTAATTTCGAGCCCTGATTATTAGGTCTTTATTAGCATTTTTGACATAAACCTAAATACTAATATTTTCTATTATTTTTGGGAAATCGAGCAAGGAATATTAATTTAAGTGTATATTGTCTCTCCAAACAATGTTAAAACAACAATAATATGTTTTGCATGTTAATTTACAGAAAAATAAGTCTAAAAAAAATGCAAACCAAACAGATACAGAAGCTATAAAGAAAAAAAAACTGACTAGTAGACAAAGAAAAGCTCTTATAAAAATTATAGAAAAAAAACAAAAGAGCCAAAAGGTAATATTTCTTATTTTTTATGATTATTACCTAAACTCTATTTTAAACAGGTTTGGAAAAAAATCAGTTTTGAAGTTAAGCTTCTTGGTTTGTGCATACTGCATGTACAGTCTCGTTAGCTATATTCTATTCAGAAGGATTCCCACTTTTGCGCATGCAACTGAGCCGCCGACAGCCGTCAGACCCCCATGGCGAGTGTCGGCCACGCTGTGATTGGTCGCTAGTTGTCGACATGCGCAAACGAAACGAGTTTTCGTCAAGCGAGTGGGAATTCTTATTCTGAATAGAGTATAACGTCAGTGCACTACCGACTACTGGCCTATCACGGCGGTCCTACTGTTCTGTGGTTGCGCTGTTTTTCCAAACTTATATGGAATAGAGTATATTAGATTATCTATTTTGTTACATTTCGCAACAAGTTTTATTGTTTTTTGTATTAATTTTTCAGAGATCTGATATGTTAAATGAATTAAAGAGCCTAGAACTTTCAGCTCCTTCATTATCTTTGATGACATCTATAAGTCAAACACAAACGAGTGGATTGAGAAATGCATTAAAAGAAAAAGTAACAATTAAACAATTATATTAATTTTATATTCTACATACTAGTCATTCCAAAACAAACTAATAAAAAAATATAAAATTCTAGAAAAAATGTCGAACACCTAAGCCTATAGAAGAAAATAGGAGCTCAGATGAAATGACAGTTGATGAAGATGTTGGTTCAGAACTTGACGAGGATGAAATTGCATAATAATTTATTTATATAACTTAAATCATTCTGTAGAAAGTCAGTAACTCGTTCACAATGGTGGCCATATTGATTTAACTTCTTTATGTGCTGCTTGTGGTAACCATATTAAATATTCTTCCAATAAATCTATAAAAATAAAAATAAATTGTTGTAAACATCTAAAATTATTATTATTTAATAAATAAAAATTACTTACATGTTGGCTTTTTTAACCAATGTTCTTTAATTTTTTTTGCCGAGTCATCATGGTTTTTGTTTAATGTTTGTGTAAGCAAATAAAATGATTCTTTTAAGCTAAAAAATTAAAAAATATAATATAGTACAATTGTTTATATTCCTTGGAATAATATGTACTAACAATTTCAGCCACGGTTTTACGATGAGATCAGGTTTAGATAACAAATGTTGTCTAAAATCTTGCAACTGTGGAAATACTTTTCCACTTAGTATAAAAAATGCTAACCAACAATATTTTTGTTCTATGTCAGGAAATTCAATTTCAGATTGTGGTAATGACCATCCAGCTTGACCTGAATAAAGTTGAATTTCAACTCTAGTATTAGATTGCAGTTAGACAGAAATTAAAAAATTAAATTACCATAGGTCGCATTAACTGTACAGAACATTTTCCCAGTTTCTTCATTATAACTAGGCATAGGATCGTCTAATACTTTTAATGTTTTACATAATCTATTAGCATACACAGGTAACCATTCTGGTTCAATTGCAGTGAGACCTTAAAAATGCATTGTTATAAATGTTAGATATCATTTTGTAAAAGCATTATGGTTAAAAAAAAAACAAATCTTGGTTAATCTAAAAATGTATGATTATATTTGTATACCTTTAATATACATTTTGTCTTGTACTTCAAATATCTCCTGATAAACTAACCATTCTGGTTTACTTCTTTTTAATACGCTACTGTTGTGTATATATACTATTGCTGTTAAATTTGATGCATAATAAGCAGCCTTATTTGGTCTTATGCCATTTCTATTTAGTTCATTGGTAGTTAATCGCCTTGCAACTCTATCCAACATACCAGCTAATACAATTTGTCGTATTTGTTTCACCTATAGACAATCAATGTTGTATTATTGCAAATCTAGATTAATTCATAGCCTGTCATACTTGTATTGGTGTGGGTGGTGTCATGTCTAAATCAGTATTTAATTTTAATGACGGTACATTTATGTTGAGTTGATTAATTAATTGATTGTTCAATTTCCAAGCTTCCAAAATTGATTTTTGATGTAACCCTGTTTTGGTGCAGTATTCTTGAAGACCTCCTAAACCTGATTTTTTCATTGCATGGCTTGCACCACCCATAGATCGTAGTATTACCATCAGATCACCTAGATATAGTAAAAAAAATAAATTAGGAAGTATACAATGTTGATATTTTATGTTTTTATAATTTATACATACATAAATGTAGCAAAATAATGTTGATTATAAATTTTAAAATTCAATCGTTTGTCTCTATGGCCCGGTGCACACCATCACAGTGCAAAATGAACAGCCTGGTTATTACATTGGGCATGTAGTGAACCCATGACAGTTTTTCTTAACTGTATTGGTGTGCGCCCAGCTCATTATTCATAATAATAAAATGACAATATTATATAATATTGATATTGTTTTATAAATATATATATATATATATTATAATAATGTTATTATATTTACCTAAGAGTAAAAATTCGCCCTTGTTTGCCCATGAAAGTTTGGTTTTTTTCCAAGCTTCAACATTGTCACCAGGTAAATATTCTTGAACGGACATTGCAGAAATTATGAACAACATATACTGTAATAAACTACGGTCTTTACTCAAACATAACATCTTGGCATAGTGAGGGGATAGTGGAAAAGCTGCCATACTCTTTCCCAGAGGTGTAATATTGTTGATTTCTAAACATATTTTTAAACAGTTACTTATGAAACGGTTGGATGAATATTAAATTAATTATATTTACCCGCAACATTTCTGTCAACTTCTAAAGCACCAAGTGTTACTAATCTTTTTTCTGCTTCTAAAATAGTCTGTTTATCTGGTGGTGTAGGAAATGGAAAACTAGTAATTTTATCTATTTTCATTGATTTCATTTGTAAAATGACATTATCAATAGGTGTGGTTTGAATTTCTGGTAAATTCCATTCAGGAAACTCGTCATTGAATAGAGCAGATGAAAATAAACTATCAGATAATAAACAAGCGATATTCTTTACAATATGTGTAATACAACAAAATAATTTTGTATCCCTCTAACTATATACTTACCGATAACAATGACCAGGAGACGTTCTTCCAGCTCTTCCAGCTCTTTGATTTGCTGAAGCCTTACTTTCCCAAACAACTGAGAATCTCGAAACACTAGTTAATGGATCATATTCTCGAATTTTAGTTTTTCCACAATCAACAACATATTTAACATTTGGTATAGTTAAAGAGAGTTCTGCAACGTTTGTACTTACAACACACATACGACAACCCGGAGGAGGTGGTTCAAATATCTAATAATTATTAGGCATATAATCTTAGAATAAGTTTTTTTCGTCTATAGTAGTTAATAAGTAAATTCACCTTTGATTGTTTATGAGCAGGTAACATTGAATATAGAGGAAGCACCCAAAGTGGTGAAGAACTAAATTTCATAATTTTACTTGGCACTTCATCATCACTAGAGTTATCAGATAGAATTAACTCATCTTCTGAATGCATTTCAATATCATAATCATCTAAATTAATATCAGGCAAAGGTTTTCCAATTTCTTTTTTTATACTTGGTTTACATTTGGTATTTGAACTTATTTTAGAATCTGTTTCTCGATATGGAAATGCTTTACGAAGCTTTGATACCAATTGTTTTACTTCCAATTTGCCTGGAAATAAAGTATTTATATATTTTTAAAAACTTATTTATTTATACACTAAATTGGTAGCAGATAAACAAGCTAATGCAGTTTAATTCCCCAACTTTTATTTTCAAGATGTGATTTTTGAAACTGAATTTTTTGGTGTTTATGACGAGTCAATCTTATTAAATTTTTAAATTGCATCAAAAATTACATATTTCAAATGAAAATCAGAGTAAGTTGAAAATATTTTTCTGGGAAATAAGTTTCATATAATAGTGAAAATAGTTTTGACATATTGTGCTTTTTTTTAGTCTTAAAATGTTTGATTTAAAGATTGGACTAGCCTCTACTCTATTTTTATGATCTTAGAGCTTAATCAAAAATATTCTTCGATTTTCTATAAAACACCTTATGAAGATATATAACTTATTTCTTTTCAGAAACCAAAACAATATACACAAAAAAACTAATAAAAATATTGTGGAACTCAACTGCATTTGTAACCAAATAACATATTATTATATTAAGATATACCAGTTAAGAACACTAAAATAGCACCAGCTGGTAAATTGGAATGAATTTTATAAATTTTATTATAAGCTTCTGTTAAATAGTCATATGGGGTTCTCTTGTTGAAATGAATTGTCACTGGAAACTGTCTTGAACTCAGCTACATTAACATTTCAAAATAGTTCAAATTAAAATGTAAATAAACAACTATTTATTTTATGAATGTTTACTTCAATAATAGGAGGTGGTTGAAGAAAAAGTTTTTGGTTTTTTGAAAAATCATCAACTTTGAGAGTAGCAGACATAATAATTAACTTCAATGGACTAGATCTTTTTTGGCGCAGGCGAACTATACGGGATAAGATACCAATCAATATATCAGAAAACACTCGCCTCTCGTGGGCCTCATCTAATATAATTGCTGAATATTTGTTGAGCAAAAAATCCTAAAATAAAATATAAATCTTATTATTTTTGTTACTACTTTAGAATAATAAAAATTCAAATTTACGCTTTGGATCTCTTTTAACAAAACACCATCAGTCATAAACTTTATTTTTGTATTAGCTCCTGCATTTCCTTCAAAACGTATTAAATATGATACAATATCAGTTGTTTCATTTAACTCTTCAGCTACTCGTTGAGATACGGAAATTGCAGCAATACGTCTAGGTTCTGTGACACCGATCATTTTATCCCCACTAAAAATGAACAAATAATACAAAATTTTTGTTAGTTATTCAATTTAATAGTGATTGTCACAATTATATCGATTGTATAGTGCGATACACTGATATGTCTAATGTTATTTATTTATAATTTATTCACAAAATTCAAGTATTGAATTTATATTTGACATAGAAGGGTGTTTACTTTGAATAGCCAGCCTCGTATAAAAATTGAGGTACTTGGGTAGTTTTTCCACTTCCTGTTTCACCGACAACAATAATTACATCATTTTCACTTATTGCTTCCATAATGACTTGCTCTTCACCAATAATCGGTAACTTTGAACGAGACTCTATAATTGCTGGTGTCCGATTGATCGGAATTGGCTGCTTTTTAGCAGCAGAATCTACTTTGTTACTCATAATGACTGATTGTGTAAAAATTTACTATGGATCTTATAATTTAATAGTATGCAATAAATCAAAATGTAAACCATAACAAAATAAATGTTGACATGTTGAAAAATGTAAATTATTTGAATTTCTCACGTGGTGGTGATGTTTACTTTTCGTTGTTCGGCGCTATGTGATAAGAAAATTTGATAAGTGACAATCATGAAGATTAGAGATATCTCTTATCTTCATGGCGACGATGATAAAAAAAAATGAGTTGATACTATAGAATAAATGCAATTTATATGCTTTGTAACCGCGTAAACCATGGTTTAAACTTTTTCGAGACACTCAGATACTGTTTAATATTAGCGTTTGAACATGTAACCAATTATATAGTAATTTGGCAGATGTATTTGATCAGTACTCAAATACCTACTTTAGATAAGTATGTATTTCAAATTTTTTCTGTCATAAAAAAAATAACAATTTATCTTCGTTATTATTTAGTTAGGTTAGTAGGTATACAAAGCCTCATTACACTTTAATATCTTAAAAATTACTATTTCTTCATAATGTTCATCTGTCATACTCGATACAACTCATACACTAATACATACATAGGTTTATTTTCGTATACCAATTACCAGGCAATATCAAACTCAGAAAAATATCCTTCTTCGAAGTATAAAATTAAAAAACTTATATAGTTATTCTACAAAGTAATAACTTTAAGAAGAATAACAAATTTTAATAAATTAAGTTTTTTCAATAGTGTTTAACTATGAATGTAATATTTTGAAATACGTCAATGTTTTTTTTTTTAAATTAGTGTTCTTCTTCAAAATAATCACCTAGCTATTAAGCAAGTAATAAACTATTATTGACACTATATGTCTGTATGTGCCATTTTGCCAATCAACAAATATAATGCGGTATAAAATAGAATTTTTTCGAGGAATAATTGGGCGCGCTTAGCCCACGTTCGAGGAAATTTTTTTACAGTCACTAAAAATGTACAAACTTCATTCAACTTTTTTTATGTAATAATTCTGTATGACATTTTTTATCTACATAACTTTCAACTTTTTATTAATTTCGATGAAGCCCTTGGCTTTTGGGTAGATAAGAGTCAATGTAATATCTATTATACCATCTAAATTCTAGACTCTGTTCTAGCCACTATTTTTTTAGTGAACCGTCGAAAGTGTGAAGTCCGAAATTAAAAATGTAGTTTTACGTACTTACTAATAAATAAGACTACTGTCTACTTACTAGGTTCCTCGTATATACCTACACTGTACGTCTGTACTTAACAACTAAACATTTTTTTTTATTTTTTAAAAAGAAAATTTTCTATAACAAAAAAAAAATTGTTTTCAGTTACATTTTACCAAATAGATCTATACTCTTCTAATTTTAATTGTGAATAGTGAACACTCTGGATATAGACACTAGATATATTTATTATCGTGAAGGAGATTTCTCTTCATATTTTTTTTTCAAAATCTTATCTACCTATGTGATATGTAGGTACCTACATTGCTAAGATACAAAATAATATAATATTATTAACTGATTACCTACCACGATTAAAAAAGGTAAAAACTAAAAATAATAAATTGTTTTATGATATACAAATCAATCTCTATGAGGAATCAAATAATATATCAATTACATTTTTTATGAAATATCACACACAAAATAAAATATTTAATCAATTTTAATAGGTAGTGTAATTTGCTTTTAGATTTATATTTCATAAGTATATTTTTTAGTTTGTAAAATAAAAATAGTTTGGCTGTCAATACTTAATGTATAGTTTGTTTCTGTATCATATGATAATTGTATTACATACAAAAATGTGTAGAACGAATTTTTATGAAAAATATAGGGGCTGCTCTGAAACAGCGTTGCCAGGTATTCTTCAGGGAGGGAGTCAAATGTCCCCTCTGAAATTTCATTCACCCCCTGACAAATACAACTGTCAACAAAATGTTTAATGTTGTATATTATTTATTATACAATAATCGTTGTCATTATTTAAAACTTATCTAGCAGTGTTCAATAAAATTTGTTTTATAATTGTTCCTAAACTTGGAATTTTTTAATTGTGATTTATAAAAAATATTATAAATAATATTGTAATTCATAACACTAAAATGTATTGAACAATGAAAAAAGAGAGCACTGCCCTCCGCCCTCTTAGAAAAATTGTCTGGATTCAACCCTTTTTTTACTCTATAGAACTAGATAGTAGATTGACTTGATCATGTATATAACCTCTGTATTCTGGTCACTATTCGTGCATCTATAGTCACGTCTTGTATTGAGTTGTATCGCTGTAAATCTGTAAATGTAATATTTTGTATTGTGTCATATAAATATAATAATAAATTAATAACCACTAACTATAACTGAATATTTAACCATACTCATACTTAGTAATTTATAAAATGGAGCTATGGTTATTATAATTAGACATTGGCACAACCAGTAATTTCCTGAGGTCACGAATCTATAATATAATAGGTGTACCTGTATTAAAATGTTGTTGTTAAATACCTGTACATTACACTTGTCACCTGATATTATGATGAATACTCAAATACACATAAGTACTTTTATACTTCGATTCGAGTCTGCAGAAATCTGCATGGACACGAACTCCCCTTCTTGTTGTGTTTGCGCCAATGGTAATTGTTTAACGTTTACAAGCTTAAAAACCGACTAGGAACCACCGCGAACGGTTCTTCACAGTAATATAGCCATGTATATACAGGGTGGGCCACGGGAAAAGGACCAAAAATATACAGACATAACTCTATTTTTGGCCCTATTCTCGTGGCCCACCCTGTATGTATATATTATAATATATGTATTTCTTTATTTATGTATATATAAATATATAGGTATAGGTATATCGTTTGTGTGTAATAGCTCAATTAAAATGGATTTAAACGTATGTATATTTTGAATTTTAATAGACTACATCCTGCTTACGCATATATTAATGTATATTAATATTATATGTATAACTTATAAAATTGTAATATTATTAAATTGATGTTTATCTGGGGAACAACTATTATACACGTTTTATATATACAATAGGTATATTAATAGGTAAGTTAATTACTTTATACTAACAAACAACAGTCCAAGTAAACTATAATGTATGCCCAATGCTGTAGTAGTTTTTCGGTCAGTGAATAGAGTAGACGGCACCTACTCTATGCATACAGTTTAGTTTAATAGTTACATGTACATGCTATATATTATTATATTTATTTATTGTTTTAAGTAGAAGATAATAATTAATTAAATTTGTTGTTCTGCGTAATAGTGAGGAAAGCGTGTGAAACATCTATATTATTCTATATGTATTAGCACCGGGTTCACATTTCTTTGGTTTTTTTTTTTTTAATACAA
>PVMI01000996.1:0-10997 GCA_008528875.1 Aulacorthum solani | reverse complement strand
TATTATAATATTTTTTATTAATATTCAAAAAATATTATTATTAAGTTACTACTACTACTTTTAGTATACATTTTTAACGAAACACATCAAGCTATTTGTTTTATAAGTAAATAAAAGACTCATAGAAATTAAAGCATTATAGTTAAAAAAGTCTCTAAAATAAATTCAGCTATCACTAACCTAATATTAGTCATTACGCATGAACATCTATTACAAATACGAACAAAACTATTTTCCCTAATTAATTTTTAATTATGTTTAGAAATGTATAATGCGAAATAAAATGGTTATATGTATCCATAACTTAAACCAAGAAACACATTTAACATTATATTGGTATAATACAATATGAAACTAGTTCTTACTAATTATAAAAAATCGAAGAAGTCAATATGATGTATAGTGTATAGTTGATTTTGAGCGTATAATTCATAGGAGCTGGGTTTTCCGAATAGCATTGAGGGCTTACGTAGATAATATATAATATATAATATTAAGTATTGTTTCATTGATTTCCGCACTTTATGGAATGGGTCATCATAGGATGCTTAAGAGCCACAACACCCCAATATCTGACGTAACACCATGGGCTTAATTGACTATAGTCATAGTTCACTGAAGATTGTAGGTAATGGAAGTGTGGACGTGGTAAAAGTAGGTAAGGAATTTGCTTCCCATGAAAAAAATACCTAATTTTACAAAAACTTCTGATTTACGACATTGAAGCTCTATATAAGGCAGAATAAGGGATATATTGATTTAAAACTATCACATGTTAAACTATTTTTTCATAGTTTACATTACATACATGTGAACGTAAGACTATATGGCGTCCAATTAAACATTAAAATCACAAAACAATTCAAATTTAAACATTTTAAACACAACTATAGAACTCAGACCCATTTAATTGGAAACTACATACAACATAATATGTAATATTATTAGGATTATTGAGGTAAGTAAGAAACTATTTGCTAATCTGCCGATTATAGAATACATAAGATACAAGGTTCAATATTTTTTAATCAAATTGTCAATCGATTTTATAATTTGAATTATATTATAATGTATTATTTGTAGGAGTCAAGACTATAAAATATGAATTAAATTATTCTACCCACCAATGTATATAGTAATAAGAAATTGTAGTCGGCTAGATGAAACCTGTTCTAAGCTATCCTAAGGATAAAAAAATACTGGTTTTCGGAACAAATACGTCTATTTTTTTGACTATATATTCTACTTGTACCTAATACATTATTTTAAAAATGTGATTAGTCTTTTTGTTTTGAATGTGACGTCACCTTTGGGAGCAGTAAAATTATACATCAAGTCTATAATTTCAAGATTCTTTGAGATTTACTTTTATTTTAGATAGTAAGCGAAACAGTGTTATGATTAAATGATTGTTTTCGTTTCCAAACATTTCCAAAATATTAAAAAATTATAGTATGTCTAGAAAATCATAATACAAATATTTGATGAAAAATTGACTCTTAAGTAAATTAATTTTTGAATTGCAAGGAAAAAAATAAAATCAATTTTTTGTTAACTGGTTTTAAGTAGTAAAATCGTTCTTTTGCGATACCTTTTCGCAGTAGAAGAGACTCGATGGCAATGTGTTGTCTGTGCCCTGTGGGGACACGCAGAATCAGAGTGTTCTCTTGCTGAACCAAGTATATGTAGGTACTTGACTAAATGACGAACTTCATTTTAAAACTATTTTCCCAGCTTTGTGATTATAATATTATTGACGAATACGTTTATTGTTTTCAAGTTCCCTTGAGAAATATTTGACTGAACTAAAACACGTAATGGACGGACTTAGGAAAAGAGCAAGTGTACCTCGTTGCCAGGGTGAATAATTTTTTTCTGTGGAATAACATTGTGTATAATTTTATTATACACAATGTTATAACTTACATTTTAAGAAATCATTTTTTTTATAGATATATTGCCCCGGACTCTGTGACATAAAATGTCCAAATACAATACTAACTCTTTCTAGAAATCCACAAGCTAAACGGGTGTGAAAAAAACCCACCGAGATGTTGGGACCATGAACATATTATTTACACAGTTCATTACCCCGGTGGAGGATAATGTGTGATCATTATAAACCAGTTTAGTCTAGCGAATTTATCTTGATTTTTGTAGGGCAAACACAACTCGGAATGAAAACCTCATGGAAAAACCGTTAGAATAATCAGTAATAACTAAAAAGTGATAACAAATATACTGGAAACTGATTAACGTAGTTGTCAACGATATTGTCGTCACCAAGCTCGGAATATAGTTTTCAAAGTTGTCATTCAGTCAAGTATCTAGTCAACTATATTGTATTAATTTATCAAAACAATATAATTTTTCTAAATCCAAATAAACATTTTATCGTGATACTATACCCTAGGTACTATGAGATTTAAACTATTTTGTATTATTGTACAGTAAAATTATAATACATGTTAAACATGATTTTCATTGAAGTTATAGTTATTAATCTAATTATGATTAAACAATTAATAAAAAAATAATTTAGTCTACATAGTACATGTGGCTATATCATGTAGGTGTTTTGTATATCATTATAATAAATAATGAATAAACCTTTTTATAATCACTAAACACTGTACGGTTTTACACAATAGTCACTTTATGGGCATTCGACATTGACTTGTACTGAGAGTATAAAGTATTTAAAAAATCACTAATATATTTAAATGCCATCATTAAGAAATATGTCGGAATATTTTTGATTTCGAGTGATTTACCAATTATATTCACACCTGCCCTTCGGTCTATCATTAATAATGAATTTTCCGAATTTGATTTTTGACATTTTTAATAATACTATTAAACATCAGGGTTTTTAATATTTGTATATTATTGAAGTACACCATTTAGATCCTAATCATACCAACTGGTTATATTTTTTGTGTGTCTGGAGACTCATTTTATAGTATATTAATCCCAAGTGTTTAAATGGTCTACATGCCGATTGCCATAACCAAATATAAACCGTATAATTAAAACACTAATGAATGACTAGGACATTTCAAATTATTTTTGAACTAATATCAGTCTGGTTTATTATTCAGCACATTATGCATATAATTCTAATATATTTGTATACTTCCGTCCACACAATTGATGTATGAACAAGTACAATTTAAAACTTAGATTTTTGATAAGCCAATCTGTATCTATCCTTAGGAGTAGCCTAGGGAGTAACCGAGTTGATTCCCGTTTCAAAAAGGTATTTTATTAAGTTGAACTAAATTGGTTCCCGCTTGTGTTTAGATCAAATAGTAATCATTTTCAATTTTAAGCATTGTTTTGCAATAGTAAACCATGTTTGTATGATTGGTACAACATATAAATGTACTTACACTGCATAGAATATGCAATAAGTTGTTATATTGGCGTTATATTCTATTTTAAATTAATAACGCAAGGAAACTTACCAGCAAACAGGAAAGAAATAAACAATACTTAGAAAACTGTATGAGAAATTAATGAAAAAACTACATGAATTGACAATTTAAAATTGTATATAATTTATTTTATTATTTTGAATCAGGTAACTTTTGTAGGAAAACCTAAGTAATTAATTACTGGTAGACTTCCAAATCAACTATTTTAAATATTATATATTATATTTTATTTTTTTAACACACATACCCGCACATTTTAAAAAAATTCTATTTTAAAGTTGATAGTGCTAACTTATAAAATTGAGAAGGAAAATTTCGAAAATGTGAGTGATTAAACGAGAACCATTTGGGCTCTCCTTAATAAAACACCATTTTGAAAAAGGAACCAATTCGGTATATACGTTTGGGGCTCGGGGACCAATTCAGTACCAGACAAGGAGATATTCAATTTATAAACGAAGATAAAATTATTAATGTGTTTCCAAGTTAGGTTAGGTTAGGATATAATGGGTATAATGTAAATTTTTTTGTGTTCTAAGTGTACAATTGTAAGTAAAAGTATGCAAAATATTGTTGATTATAATTTTTTTTAGTAAATAAAATAATTATTTTGTAATGTATAAAGGCAGTTAAACTTTTTAAAAGCCAGAACAACACTGGATAAAATACATCGATCTTCAACTTAAACGGGTAGTTTCTAGTAGAAAATTAGACCTAGTAAGGTATTTGAAGGGTCGAAAGAAAAAAAAACAATTGGTAGTGATCGGAATCTAAAAAAGGGAAAATTGGAAAGTATTGCGCAAAACCAGTTTCCGATCAAATATATTTTGTTTTTTTCACTGCAATGCATAAATTAAATACTGTAGACATTTTTCAACAAATATCTCTATTAAAATTTTCAAAATATTTTGGAATTTTTCGCACTATTTATAGAAATTTTAGCTTTTTATACCACAAATATTGGTAAATATTTTTCAAAAACTTGAATATTTAAAACTAGATTCATTAAAAATTGTACTTAGATTAACGATAAATGAATAATATTTTGTTTATTATCGATAAAATGTCTAATTTTAAAGCAGGGGAAAACTGGCTAGGGTGGGTGATAACCACCTTTGCTGGTCGAAATAATTTGAATCGATTTAATAAAAGTATGTATTAGTAATAATAACTGTATTAAGTAACTAAGGAATAAAAAGAAAAATGGAAAGAAATACTAAACAAAGTATTACGTAAACCAAAAAAACTATTTTTCGACTTTATTGTATGGGATTTTATCATTTGGGCCGAATTTCTGTTTTCTGGACGATTTCTATTCCCAGACTGCCCCTGCTTATAAGAACTATAAGTGTGGCTGACCTAAATTTCGGGGGTGCCTACAACATTGTTGGGTCTGTTTTAACAAAATATGAACATTTTAATTAACGGTACCTATATATCTGGCTATATATCTACATTTACCAACTACCAAATTTTATATTTTCTTGAATCTATCATCTATTTTTTAAGATAGTTGCAATGTCTATTTATTATTTGTCTTTTGTAATCAATAACATTAAGCAGTTTTAAAATTAATAAGTTATTCAACGCAGATTAAAAATGTTTTTCGTCACGCCTACACTGAAAGTTTAATTTTCGATTAAGGTTGAAGCGTTGGGAAACGGAGTTTTTCCATCCAGCGGGAGGGAAAGTGGAAATCCCCAGTTCTGAGAGGTAAAATGGAAATGCCAAAAAGTGCTGGGCGTGACGCGTGTCCCCTGCACAACCAAATACTTAAATCTGTGCCGCGGTCATTACAAAATATATACTTTTGGTCACATCGTAGATTCATATTACAACCTTCTTGCATCAAGCGTAAACATTTTTCTTTCATGAAATTGTTTCATAGATCCCTGCATTGCTTTCGCCATGATCAATAAACCCAGAGGAGTGACAAATAGTAGTATGTGTGGATTGTGTGGGAAGGCATTTTAATTTTGAGTGATTTTTCCGCCCTTGCTACACAGTATATTATCACGTTTTATTAATTTTTATTACGAATCATAATTAATTTTTACCACATATTTCACAAAAAATTGCATTTTATCCTAGTAATATCAATTAAAATATGTGCCCAATGAGGCTTAAATTTGAGGGTTCCAATAACAAAATGCCGGGAAGCACCAATATTATATATATATATATATATATATATATAAAACTACTATAGATAGCCAAATAATTATTCATATCCAAATGTTATACTGCCATTTGTCATGCGGGTAATGTTTACTGAGTTGTAGACTTTTAATTCTAATACCTGGAATTCTGATTGTGGGATGTAATATGTGATGATCACACTGATCACAGCATATGGCACCCAACTTGGTTGTAATACATTGGCCGTATAGGGAAGTTGGCCGTCTAGTAGTTTCATATGTCTATGGGGAGGGCCAGGGCACACTTGGCACCCTTGTGGGAATGCCTATGACAGGAACCCCCTCAAAATTTTTCCTTTATAAGTTCCAAATACGTGGAATATAATTTAAAATTAGTCATAATATTGTGAGTTTCATATTGTGTATACAAAAAACAATAATATGCGCATAGGTAATGGCGAAAAGTCTCAAAATACATTTTTTTTATTTAAATAAAATAAAAATCGCCATTCAATGTTTGAGTATTCAATTATGTCTTATTTTGCAACTTAATTTACTAATTTTTATTAACACATACCTACTCTACATTTTTTGACACAAAATTAAGTTAAGACTTTTTAGGTGTGGATATATTATACTAAAAACTGTATAAGATACCTAATGTAAATTGCATAAGTACCTACTACTTGCCAAAGAACACATTTTTGGTGTCCCAAACATTTTTGATTTATCTTATAAATTCTATTTTCTTGATTTGGTCTATGTATACTCAATTTTTTCTTACCTGATTAATTTGTGTTAAGTAACTTTTTTAACTCCCTTAACTTTGTCTTATTAATTGAATCCATGAGTTATAAAATGTGTTAATTTAAAAAAAATGTATCTAGCATAATATAAGAATATATTATATGTTCACTGTTTTAATTGGACTATATTACAGATGGTGGGTGCTGTAGGTAATAGCGTTTTCTAAAGTTACATAGTATTACAACTATTATTTTTTACAACGTCGTTTAATGAGAAATGTACCACAATCTACTAGTGACATGCACAGATACTTTCAATGAGGGGTTACATTAAAAAACTGTATACATATCATGTATAATATATATTACAATTTTTTATAAAGTTTTATTCATTTGTATATATTTATAGATACACTAAAAATATCAAAAAGGGGAATATCACACGAAGGGGGGAATTCAACACTGCAATCTACCCTTTTAATATACACAAATGTAACAATTCATTAATTTATTGTATTAATTAAATTTGTAATAGTAGGTAATTGATAAATGTTGAACAAATATTTTCAAATCTCAGTTTCAAGTGTATTATCAATGATTGTAGTGTTTGTTATGATAAAGAGTCAATTTTTTTTTTTATTCTTTGTTATGAAGTTACTAATTATTTCATTATCATTATTTAATAGGAAATAAATCTATATATATAGAAGTTCTTTACCTATAATATATGTTAAATGTCAGAGGGTTTTGGTAATATGTAATTTTATGGTTTTGTTGTAAACAGGTTTTTATGTTTAAATTTTAGTAACATAAAATGTATAAACAGGGATATAAAATGCATTAAATATTTATGAAAAACTCAGTGATAGTAAAGATGACAGCAATAAAACAAGTTGATATGTTTTTAAATTGTTTAGTTATTCTGTTTTGAGAGCTCTATTATAGTGCCGCTACAAGCCACACACACTGTTATAAAAATATATATGGTTCTATAGCTGTTCAAAACTATTTTCATAATAACTATAAAGGTATAATATTTTATAGTCGCAAAGATACATTAGATTTTAATCTATTTTTAATCAAAAAGATTTTTTTTTTTAATTTCAGTACTTGAAATAATTCTTATACTATTAATAAGGAAAAAACGAATTAAGTAAATGGTATTAAACAATTGGTGTTGGGTCCAAGTGAACGGTATCCCATCAAAAACCTTTTGACAGCAAGCAGTGGCTTGTTATGTAACTTGTGAATTTACATTAATATATACTACCAAAACGACCAAGGTCCTATTCATTTTCTGATCTTAAGGGAAACATCGATTAAGGCACAAATATATATTATCATAAAATAAAATGGGATAAATTATCATGGAAAGTCCGTCGTCGAACTTTCGAACTGCCGAGGGCCGAGAAGAGAGTATATAAGAAATAATTCCCTTTACCTGCTATTGTGTACCGGTCCATGTAGTTTATCAAGTTGACAAAACACAGTATAACGACTGTGATCTTCTGTCTGCCGGTGATCGGCAAACGACCACCTGGCGTCTCGTCATTCATTAGATGCTGTTGAGAATTGTTGTTGGGAGCTGACGACGGTTCGGCGTTCATTATCTGCAATACGTTTTTGACGTTGCTATTGCTATGGAGCACTTGAGTCGGCATCACATCGATGGAATTACTCCACTCCTACTAAACCTCTATGGTCGTCGCCGGGCAACAGATCCACAATACCGTTTTAAAGTCATCGCAAGGGAGTAACGTCTACGGGACACACAGACATGGAGCGGATGACGACTGACGTCGAACTGACAACGATAAGTCGGGCTCGGGCACGAATGATGACGATTTTGGATTTGACAACCCATGCCTGTTTGTTGTGAAACGTGCAACGTCACCTGTGACCCGACTGCGTTTCTTCCAGGCTGACCACCCTCGAATCGACGGCTGTTATTCGTTATCGTTATGTTGGATCAGTGATCAGTCTAGCAAGTGTTTATAATAAAATGAACCACGGTTATCTATACAGGTTGTAACTCGCGGTTTACGAAATTAGAGCCGCGTGCTATAACGAACAACAGATCGACCAAAAGCGGTGGCCACGTGAACTACAGCCAGTTGTGTCTGACTCTACTTTCGTATATACGCCGTTTTGTACTTTTTTGTTCATTGTTCAAATATAATTGATTTTACGAACAGTGTTCATTACTTAAATTGTAGCAAATAGTTTCTTATACATATATATATCACTTAACTGTTTTTATCAGAAAGTATTAAGTTGAATAAAAAAGAAAAAACTCACTGCATTCTCTTTACAAACGTACAATTGTAATTTGTAATTTTGTATTGTTACATATTTTTACTATGGTGAAGTGTTGTATTGTGGGCTGTATATCAGGCAATAACAGCAACCATGAAAAAGTTCCTCTGTTTTCTGTACCTAAAGATGTTGAACGACGCGAAGTTTGGGCAAAAGCTATTCCTAGAAAGGATTTTATTTTAACAGAAAAACACGTTGTTTGTGTCCAACATTTCCGTGAAGATGATCTTATAAGATATTGGAAATCTGGTAACATACAGGTTAGCTATTATTAATTAATTTATGAACATAATTTAATTGTACACATTAGCTACTGTGTTTTTTTATATACATAATAGATTGAAATATCTCAATAAAATATATATTTAATGGTATAAGTTAAATATATTATTTCGCTTAGATACGTTCCCAAGTAGCTAAGTCATAAAAAATAGTTGGTACCTACTTACATACAAAGATGTGTACCTACATTTGAAATAACATTTTAAAATACTAAATAGCTTATTTTTGTATTTTAAATGAAGGTGCCATCAACGGAATTTCATATTTTGTAGCTATTCTTTATTTTATTTTGATGCCTCTTTGCCAACAGTATAGGTAATGCACATATTTAATTTGTTGTAATTAAAATTTAAAAATGTATGATAAATTATGAAACTAATTTTTGTAAAATAAATTATTAACTTAATGTGAAAATAAAATTTACCTTTTTTAAAAATTGTGTTTTTGTCAACAGGTCCCTTACACAAGAATTAAATTAAACAAAGAAGCTGTTCCTTCAATCTTCCCAAGTTCTATATACACGTCAGAGAGCTCAATCAAAAGAAAAGAATCTACTGTTAGATGTGCTATACCCAAGAAAATTAAATTTAGTCATCCAGAAAACCATAAACCAGATGTAATAAATACAGAAATAATAATCGAAAATGTATCTCCAAGCTCAGAAATACATTTTAACCTGTTTGATGAAATAGCTGGCTGTTCAAATCTGTCATCAATGATACATTGGCCTCTCGCATCACCTGTTTGCAATAACAGTATTCAAAACAATTATTGTTTTGTATCTTTCTGTTCTGGAGATTATTTTCCTGTGATAGAGAAATCAGTAATGGTTAATAAATCTGGGAAAATTACATTTGGAATTTTTGGCCAAGAAGTTAGTTGTACAGTTTTAGGTATAATTCCTGGAGAAAATATTAATTTACTTGCCGACAACATTAAAGAGTTTGAAACAATAAATATTTGTCATGGTGGACCTAGAATTGAAGAATTTCCCGAAGTGTCTTCAAATGTGTGTACTAAATCTACAACTGGTAGATTAAAACATAACCAATGCCTTCTAGTCATAAAAACTGGTTCTACATCTTGTCAAAAGTGTAGAAGTTTAAGAAATACACTAAATATGCAAGAGCAAAGAATGGTATCTGGTATTCGGCAATTAGCTCAATTATCAACGACAAAAAAGTTTTAAGACTTGTAATAATAACCATCCTACTGCTGAGCTTGTTTCGCTGAACACCAATGGAAAACTTATTTATCCTAATCAGGGGCAGACTGGGCAACATTTTGGCCTGGGAAATCTATATTTTGACCGGATTTAATGTACTTCAGAATTGAGAATGATCTTTCACATGCTACCTAAAAAATAAAACTTAAATTGTTATTGTATCTATATTACTGCATATTATTAATAAATTACTTTTGTATTAAAAATAATTAATTCATTAGTGTTACCTGAGTACATGGTAATGTAAGAAGATATTTGTAGGCTAAAGCAAGGTTTGAGTATGTGTTACTATATAAATTATACTTGAGTAAAACATTGTAGTAACAAACTGAACAATTCATACATTGTATGACATTGTACAAATAATTATTATAGGTAGGTACTTACATTTTGAATGCTTATTTGTGGTTGACTACAAAGGTTTTTTTTTCATAACTAAAATAATATATTATTCGAATTATTGATCATACACAAACGCTCATAAAACAAATAACAATGAATATTTTCACCATCATTTAAAACAAAAATTACAATTTTGTGAGGTACATTTGAAATCAAATTTACTTACCAGTCACTATGTGTATTTGATGAAAAGAATTGGTTTATTTTCAAACAGCTCTCACTTGACTTTATTAAGAGTTTTTTTTCTCTTATTTTCTCGGCACCACCATTTCTTTTGCTTTCCATTTCTAACAACCAATTCTCAAACTCAACAGACAGGCAGATATTGAAAATCACCAAAAAAATACACAACAAGTAAAAACGCAGAACATACGAAACTGTATAATGTATCTACCAAGTTAACAGCCAATTTAAGAATTTAACACATTAATAATAAAATATATTATCATAT
>PVMI01000980.1:8201-19783 GCA_008528875.1 Aulacorthum solani | reverse complement strand
TCGAAATGATAACATACCTTTTTACTGTAAATTGTTAAGCAGATGATTTCTTTTTTTTGAAAATGGAGATGTTACACAAATTAAAATTAGAACGAGTAGTATGCCTGATATTTGATAATAGTTCTTAAAAGTGGATTTACAAAAAATTGAAATAGTCTAATAGAATTTACCTAATAATGGATCTAGTATTAATTATACGCGCAAAATGTTTCCAAATTATAAAACGTCGATAAATAATTGTTATGATATTATTGGTATACAATCCTCAAGTAGGTATACTTAAAATTTCCAAAAATCTAAATTTGAAAAAATTCATTATTAAAGTTAATATGGTTGAGCATAATGGTTATTATACTTGGTGAATCACCCTCTATAAATACATAGGTTATGAAAAATTATAGAAAAAATGTTGTAGGTACATAATATTGTATTACTTTACTTTGATGCGAAATCCAATCCCGTGTCATCAATAACATTGTTGAAGTAGTGGCAACCCGCCGTCCTTTGACGTCACTTTTTCCAAGAAATTGAAAAAAATTCCTAAAAAATATTAACAATTATTTATCAAGTCTGACGTAATTTGTTAGCCAAGACATGACGTTGCAATAATACAGTAATTTTAATGGAGCTATGTAATAAAACAATTGAATATATATATATGCCTTTTTTAGACAGGCAGTTACGTTTATAGTATGTATATTATTATATTTTACTTACCTATTATTTTTCTTTTTTTTTTTCATTCAAAATATGATTTGCATTTCTTGTTTTATGAAACGTTACTAAAACAGATTTTGTTGGATTCATTCAAACTAACTATAAGTATTTTAATTATTTTTCTTAAAGTCCTGTTTTTATAATATTGTATTATATTCATTTACTACATAATATTATATTATACATTTTTTTTCCTTGTTCAACATAATTTATTTTGCTTTTTTATTATTATTTTTATAACTTTACGGTGTTTATTCAATAATCTTATACGTCAGTGTGTTAGTAGTTTGTATTGAGTTTTTTATGTCATTATAATAACGTTTTACACTTTTACAGTATTTTCTCGGGTATGATAATGTTTTATTATTTTTACTGTTGGTAAAAAACAATAACACGACTGTTCAGTACATAAATCTTATTTAATATCCCGTGGTTTTGGAAGTTATTTGATGATTGTTCATAATATGTATTGAAACATTTTTTAGTGCTTCATATTAAATTAATGTTGTCCATCATTTCTATCCCTTTAAAGTTATTATTTTTTAACTGATTCGTATTTATTAAAATCTGAAAATTTCTTAGTAAATGTTGTAATCCGATCATTTACGAAATTCTAACTTTGTAGGTGCTATAGTAACCATTAGGTAAAAAATATTTTTGGTTCCCAGATATTGTAAATTATTATGTTTTAACATAACCCAATATCAAGTTTAATTGTTCTTTCAAGTTACTTTGGTGCACTAGTTACACATATGTTGTATTTAAATGAACTGTAAGTTTAGTTAAAAATAACAATGAACAATGAATTGTACAGCGACTGTTGTAAAACTAATTAAAGCCTGCTTAAAAAACGAATTCCATAAACGATAAAAAATTATACATAAATATTATATTATACAATAACAATTGGTACTGCAAAAACAATAATAGCTATATTTTATTATTAATAATAATTTATGTGGAAATTATAATGTCGTATAGAAATTATGGTATTACCTATATATGATTATTTTTTTTGAATGAATGGAAATGAGCTGCAGTAATTGATATATGATGATCTATGCGCATTGGTATTTGCCCTCATTACTAGTGTGATGTGAAGAAAAATATCGGATTAATATAAACGCGGAACATAATATAACTCGATAAATACATGACATGACCTTTTTGTTATTTATAGTAAACTAAAAAAGTATTTGGTACCTAGTCGTGAAACCGTTCAGGAAGAACGTTTTTAGATACTTAACCATGTATAAAATGTAGATAACCATTAAGAAAGACCTAATCACAAATTAATAACTCAATATGCTTTTAATTTGAATCATCCAAACAATCAATTGCAGATTAATATCGGTAAAATGTCATAATATAGGTTTTGGTATATTATTCTAATTAACTTTCTTGTGTAATTAAGGTACCTATACCTAAAATAAGCCATGATTATAATTTATAATAAACTACTTCTATTATGTAATAATAATTGAAACGGTTCGAAAAATTGATTTATGCCATTCAGCAGTTTGAAGATCATAGTTCCTAAAAATACATTCAGTGTAGAAATTAATTGATACGTATGTTTTACGACCATGTCCAAGAAATGCGTGGACGAAACGAATTTTATACGTGTTAAGTTATTTTTAACTGTATAGTTATAGCGTGTTCTGATATTCTGACCGTTAGATAAAATATGTTAACTATTCAAAAGGTCCAGCGGCAGTCTGATTACTGTATATAGTTGTTGCTTGGATTCGTAGGCGTGAGACTGGGTTACACGCAAAATCCATAAGTCGTGGATAATTGCTACACTTATAGGTACAACAAAATTGAACCGATTTTAATATTATAAAACCGCAAAGTTCTATAGTTTAAAATTTGCTACACTCTCGTGAGTATGTGAAAAATTCAAAAATACCCGTATAAACTGGCTGTTGTGAAACTATAATTTGGGTGATACTAATATTATAATCATATCGTTCTATATTCAAAAGCGCCAAATTACTTTTTTTTTTATTATTTAACGTGTGTGCAAAACACTATTCAATTTCACGAGCTGTCCTGTGAACGTTTTTTTTTTTGAAGAAAACTGATTAATGTGAAGTTTACCGGAATGACACGCATTTCAGTGATGATGGTTTCAGATTTGGGTACCTAATGCTTCTAACAAAAACACAATTTTTAAACAATGTAACTTGTCGGTAATATTGTTATAGCCTTTAGGTACCTACATAATATTTAATTGATCACACTAGTCATCGTTTGACGTATATTCTGATATACAGAGGGTTGTGTTGTAGAGGCTATATTTACTTGGACCGAACTTGAAGTGAGTGCAAAATAAACTTACAGTAAAATCTATCTAACCTAAGTTTTTTTTTTTTAAAGCCCAAAAACTCCCATAAATATAATGTATAAGTGCAGTCGTGATCGAACAGATCGCCTTGTACACACCTATATCGCATTACGTAGGCAGGGTAGTACAACAGGGTAGTAGATCCTTATACTAGATAATAATATGTACTAGGTATGTAGGTATCTACATGTTATTATTATTGTATACTGTAATACCACGGTTATAGTGGTTGGGTATTCAACCCCGCTCCCGCCCATCGTAATTTTTTTCATCGTATAAAAGCTTAATAATGTTTTTATAAACCACATTATATGTGTTTATTTTTATTTTGACCCCCCGCCCATCCCCCTTTCCGCGTACAATTGGAAATTTCTGCGTACGCTATTGTAATACTTTAATAGGTACCATGTTTCAGTATACGCGTATACGGTATTATTATACGACGAACCACTCGTCGACGACCCATGTGCACATGGGACCGAGAGAAACTGCCGCCGGATCTATATATAGAAACGCCACTATGGCGGTGTTGTACGATCGGAGTCAAACGTTCAACCCGTCGCCGTCACCGCCGGCAGTCGACGGCGACTCGGTACTTCCTCGGCCGTAGTAGTCTGTTCTGCCTGTCCCTCGCGCGCCCGCGTCCGACAGTCGTCCGTCCGTCCGTCCGATCCCTGTTCGATAAATCGCCAAAACAAGAAATTCCCGGCGGTCGTTGTCGTCGTCGTCGGTTTTTATTTTTATCGTGTTCACTCGTTCGATCGCTTGCCGGTCATTTTTTCATTCGTCCGGTGCAATATCGCTCTGGCGACTCGTTTAATTACATTACGCACTCGGGTTTTATTATATTATTTACGTGTACATCGCAGACAGAGAGAGACACACAGCGAGAGTGAGTGAGAGAGAGAGAGAGAGAGAGAGAGAGAGAGAGAGAGTGAGTGATAGTGAGGTGACAGAGAAACGACCAGAGACCGTCAGCCAGCCAACACGCCCGTGCTCGTATATACGCACCGAGGAAACGACACTCTGCCACCGCCGCCTTTTGCGTGTCTAATACATTAATTGACAACGCCCTTAGTTAATCATTTCCTTCCTCTGGAGCACGCGACCTTTAACTCGTCTGCTGCTGCTATTACTATTATACACTGCTACCTACTCTTCGGTAATTGCATCATGTACACTGTACACATATAATAATTATATTATAATAATATATCGTATACGCTGTGCCGTATTTCCGATCGAATATCGATAATAATATGATACTGTGGCGAGGTGTGTACCGCGAGCAATATTGACTTGTGGTTTTCGGAAAAACAAAAATTGTTTTAACATGGATAAAATATTATATAACCTAGTTTAACGTCTACTAAATTGTTATAACAGTTAATCGCTTTAAATTTTCAATAATATTTAAATTCATCGTTTTAATAATTGATTTCATATTTTTAATCATAATACCTTATTGGAATATCGGCAGACAAAACGGGATCTGGAAAAATAAATTGTATATAATATAGAGAGTGCAATCGAGCACTACAATAGTGCGGTAAATGAAACGCCGAGATGTGCAGTTATTGTGACGAGGTGTAACGACTAACGATACAATAAGGTTTTTTAATCGACGGAAAAACAGGTGGAAAGTACTTTGGTGTATACCGGCTATACTCCTACCCGTTTATAGAATATATATATATATTATACGCGCTGCAAGCAGCGCAGTGAAATCGAGAGTGACTTCCACTATTACATAGTTTCGTATTGATTTGTCATTACGAAAATAGGTATTTATTTTCTCACGAAAAACGGCGTCGAACTTGCGTTCCATGGCAACATATATTAATTAATCTACAGCTGCAGTGTGTCTAAAGTCAAAAGTAACGTTTAAATATTTTTCTTGAAATCGTGTTTGTAACCATATGGATTATAGTTTTTTTTTGTCTGGATATCTATAATCAACTGCACTTTATTATGATATCAAATTATTTTTCGTTATTTCTAGTGATGGGCACTATCGAATAGTTTTCCTAACCTAGAATATCTATTCGAATGTTTTTAACATAAACGATCAGTAGTTTTTAATAAAAACTATCGAATAGTACTTATTTCATAGCTTATCGAATGTATACATAATATAATGATACGTTAAAGTTTTCATACTCACTGTTTCCGGGTACAATAATCGTATACTAGTCATGTTTTAGGAATACCCCTATGGTTTTACCATTTTTTTTTTGGCACGTGATTGAGTAATACAAACAACTCTCACTCATAAGAGCATATTAAATATAATACACTGAATATAAAGTTGTGGTAATTTAAGCTCCACTTTAGATTTCAAGAACATATATATATACATATATATAATACACAAATCCTGTTATTTCAAACTAAAAACTTATTGTATCAACACGTTTTTCAAAATTCAAAATTTTAGTCGTTCTCACATCAATGTTTGAAACTCGATGATGAGTCGGAAATGGTTTAGTTTCAAATAATGTGTAAAAATGAACATTATTCGTTTGCTTCATATCCAAATGACGCAGTCGGTTCGTGAAATAATCCCGATTCGAATCGAAGGTCGTTGCACAAAAACATTTTATATTATTCACAGTTACCTTGTGACTGTTTTGACACGCTGCGGCACCACGTATATATGCAGAAGCGTTCCTATCTATTATATCATATTATAATAGTCTAACCGTAATTTCAAACACTGTTTCAGGTGCGGTATCAAAACTGACGTGTGACTGCACATACACTGTCATCATGACGGAGCGCCGTCATCGCCATTGAGGCCCATCGTCTTCACCGCCGCTGTAGCAGTGTCGTGTCCAACACGCCGACGGTCGCGCCGGCCGCCGAAGAATCGCATGACCGCCGTCGTCGTTGTCGTAGGCTGAACTGTACACGGCCGGGTTTGGCGAGCGATGACCACGACAGCAAACCACCGGGCCGCCACTGGAGGTAACATGGCTCCCGAACCGGAGGAAGACATCGCGGCCATCGCCAAACAGATATCGGACCACGCGGAGGCGATATACCAGACGTGGAAGGCCCGGGGCCTGGCGCCCAACGAGATACTGACGTGCCACCGTGACTCGTCGGCCGCGGCTGACAAGTTCGGCTCAGCGCTGACGCCGCAACCCAAACTACCGGCAGACGTGACGGGCCCGGCCCACCATAACCGTGGCACGCAGCTGATGGCCGACCCAAATAGCACCAACAACCTGGAACGACTGGTGAACAAGTTCGTGGTGGAGGACAAAGCCCGGCTGCAGGCGGCCCGGCAGTCGCGTTCGCTTTCGCCCAAGCCGTTCGCATCGTCCATTCAGTACGCGCTGCAAAAGTTCGAACAGAAAGCTTCCTCGTCCACTGGCCCCGTTCCCGATCATCTGCAGCCACAGCCACAGCAACAGCAATTACAGCAGCACGCTGCCGCCAGCAAGCAGAATGTCGGTGGAGGCGGGGCCGCCAAGAGGTACTGCAGCAAGCCGTCGCCGATGCGGAGCTACGCGGGAGCACCTGTCGCAGACGACAACAAGGGTGTGGACGCGCCTGTGTGGCCGTTCCGGAATGGCGGCAAACCAACGGCGACTCAGTCACAGCAAAACGCCTGCGACTTTATGGACGAGGTGGCCAAAGAGGAACAGCGGCTGATCGACGCGCTCAAGAACGGGTCTGTAGTCGAGAACAGGAAGACCGAAAAGCCGGCCGTGCCCAGCAAAGAGGGCGTCCTGTTGCGAACGGCTGCTGGCGGTTACGATGCGGCGACAACTGGCCACCGTTCCAAGCCAGAGTTCCTCATCGGTCTGTCCGCGCTCAGCTCGTCCCGGCGGAACCAGCACGCTCACCGGCAACAGGAACAGGTGCCGCATCCAGAGCTCACTGACCACCAGCGGGCGAACATCCGGTCCAATCACCACCAGTCTAACCCGGTTCGGCCGTTTTTAACGCGTGGTTCAGTTGCCGAGCGTGTGCTCATATTCGAAAAGTGTCCAACCGAATTGATGAAGAACTCTGCCGTTTGCAATTCTTCATCGGGTCAGTCGTCGTGGAAGAACATCGGCTCGGATGTGCACAGCAAAATCCAAGTGAGTTAATTCATTAATATTGCCAAATGAATCATATACATGGTCTGTCACATCTCAAACAAAAATATTATATACTTGGATATTTCCTGTAAATAATTGGTTTTATTTTAAATTTGGAAAACCATTATATGTACACCACTATTTGAAGGGGAATAGCCTACTAATGGCCAAGTCATTAGATTGTTTTGTTCAAACGGACGATGAAAATATTTCCTACTTTATTCACTTCGCATCACCATAAAATAAATTATTAAATTTGATATTCATATATTATTAATATGTCGATTGAAATATTGAAAAAAGTTTTAAAAGCTGATTTTTATCCACTAAATTCGGAAATTAATGTAGTCTATTTTCTCTCTATAATATATAGTCATATTTTTAAATTAAACTTTTATTACAGTAGCCAATTTTCTATATCAGGCTTGCTGTTATAAGTAGGTATTTATGAACTCTTTCTTTTATCTATGGGGCGTGTTAACTCGGATAAAAAAGAATACAATATATTATTGTAACAATAATTTCAACACAGGTTAACAGAATAACCTGTTAAGTCTGAGGCTCGGGTTGCGGATCATGCAGGCTTGATGTCATAGCTATGGCGCTATGTAGAAATTGCGAAGCTATTGTCAGACTTCGCCAATGAGGCGATCTTTATGCACGAAGCAAAGGTATCGCCTCGTGGCTGCTCACGTGCTCGTTTCCACGGCGTCGTATACCTACGAATATCCATATATTACATTGAACTTTTTTTTTTTATAGACGTGTAAATCAAGTATGTTATTCCTTATTTTAATAAGTTAGGATGGTGTCGATGATGAGTTAGGTGACTTGAGTACACCCATGTACAACTTAATCCTGATTTCGGTCCNNTCCATCGAGATCACGGCACCTCTATGACAAATTGAGCTTTATCGAAAACGCGTAATATAGACAAACATGCATAATATACAACAGGTACTTATAGGCCCTTAGGCAGGATTTTTTTTAGGCGAGTGTTTTGATTGTATATTTTAATATCACTAGGTGGGGGGGGGTCGTCACTGTACACTTTCTGTTGTAGTAAACAATTTTCATTATAATATCAAATACGAATAGATAAACTATTTATGGCACCAAATATGTTAGATATCAATCTAATCATTCTTTATTTAAATACGGCTGACGGGAATTGTTAGGTACAATATCTAAAGCCCCTTCCTGGCTACTCCACTGCCTACTTATTGTGTGGTGTGTAAAAACGGTGCAAAACGTATAACATTGTATATAATGACATCACATTGTCGCATTCATATTATGATATTATGTATATTATTATTCGCAAATCGCAACGTACCTACCTACCTATTACATGATGGTATCACGTCAATATAGAGTGAAACAAAAAGTGAGAATACCCAATAAACGTATTTTTTTTTTCAATAATTTAAAATGTTATTTGTGACTGTTGTTTGCTCTGGTCTTGTAATTCAACAATCTCGAAGTGTATTAAAGCTCTCCAAAAACAACAAACTTTAATATATTTAAATAGGACAAATGATAAATGGCAAACATTCAACTTTAATCAAAAATGTTTACTAGAATTAATTTGAAAAACTTGCAAAAGTTGTACCTATACAACGCAAATATTGGAATACCTATTTAAAATTGATTGCCTATAATTTTTCGTTGGAAGAATAACACAAACACTTTTAATACCATTAAAAAAAACAAAATGGTAAATAATGATCATGTTTGGATTATTTTTTACGTAATGTTTTTACATAGTTTATGTTACAATGTTACATTTCATGATCTGAATTTATTTTAGCTTTTCAATATAATTATTCCGTGTATTTGTTTTTGCGTGTTCGCTCTTTTGTCATAGAACCCTATTATATAATATAGGTACACGGTACGCATCTCGACCATGATGTTATATGATGTACAAGTACATACTATGTACGCGACTAGCTCGCGCTTATAACTATGCACGTATTTCGTATCGCAGAAGGTAAACGGATAGGGGACACCGTCGGATTTTGCCGCAGCGGAGTTAATAAGTGGGTTTTCATTTTTTATCACATTATATTAAAACAGAGCGGGCATTCGGGCTATAGATGTTGGCGTTGAACGCGCGGTGGCGGAGGGAGAATGTTGCAAAGCAGGTTTTTTATATTTTACTATTTCATTTTACAAAGTCACAAGTGAATGTGTTCCACAGTCGCTGGGTCAACATGTGTTCGGTTTAATAATAGTAATAATACATCGTCATAATAATAATAATAATAATAATAATATAATATAATAACGCCGCCGCCGCCGCAGTCGGACGCGTCAACGCGTCGCGCGCTAACCGCTGCAGAACCGGAGTGGTGCGGCCTTCGTCGCGCACAATAATAATAATAATAATAATAACAGTGTTATGATAATAACGATGCGAGTTTGGCGAGTGGAAAAAAGTCGTCCGGTCAGATGTTCGCGTACGGCTTTTGTGTCGCGACCTCCGCTCGACGCGGTCTCGCCGTCGCGTGTACGTTCTGTACTGCAATAATAATACGTAATATTGTACAGCGTTATTATTGTATATTGCCGCGTTATCGCGACCGACATCGGTTTACCGCGTTTTTATTAATTTGTTTTTATTCAGCATTTCGCTTGTTGTTCTTCTCTTTTAATTGTTTACTAAGGTCGTTTCGTTTTCGTATATCCACGTAAATTATACGTCGCGGTGGTGCCGTTTCGCGCGTGGGCTCGCCATTCCGCGCAGTCCGCCGCGGTCAACCGACGACGACGACGACGACGACGACGGCGATATAACAATATAACACTCGTTTGTGCGATATCGTCGTCGTCGTGTGTACTTACTCCGCTCAAACGCGTATCCCGTCCGCGTGACTCACGACCCCTCCGCCCCCCCCCAAATGCGCCTCCCGCAGTACGCGTGACTTTTGCAGCATGCACCGGACGTGCATCCGCCGCCGCGGTGTGAAATATGTCGTCGGGACACTATGGTGACGAGCGTACGGTCTTGGTGCTACGCCTGTCAGGTGCTTGTGTTGCAAAGGCACCACGACGGTTCTGGCGTCGGGGATGATGATCCGGTTCACGGGCCAAGGTTTCCGTACAAACCCTGGAAACAGCGATTGCCCAGGTCTTACAACAAGGTTGGTGATACCTCATATGGTATGCATGGTACTCGGTACATATCATATTAGGTATATAGGACATAGGTACGCGCGCCATATAAATCGAATATCGTTTTCTTAGCTCTCCCGCAATACGATTTCCTTCCAACTTGTATAGGTATACTTGGACAGCAGTAACTTTTGATAATAATAGATAATAATATAATATAACGCCCACGAATCGTTTACGGAGGTTTGGTTTTTTTGTACGTATTCAATTATCCGTGTTCCGTCCCCGTCAGTCAGCTTACATTTTACAGTTGTCAAAGAATGAGAACGAAACGTTAAGTTCCTACGTGTTTTGGACACATTATTATGTACTTAATACTGATATAACGACACAGCTGTCTGACAGCGGTCGTGTCCGTTATACAGAGTGATGCCATGATCCTGTCTTTGTCCTCGTACATATCCGCCCGCCCGCCTACTATACGGATAACTAAATGTATATATATATAATAGGCGTAAACTAATATGCCCGCCCCCACGCTTGTAGCTATACAGATACACGATATATCGCGGTGTATATACATCATCAAACATTACCTATGTTAGAACTCTGAATTTCAATTATAACACCGATCGACTTTTGGCCTGGGTACCCATATATAATATATTATGTATGTACCTACTGTACTTGCCTATACATTTATTAGATATTGTTTTAAGAGAAACAAAGGTTTCATCAAAAGCTTCAGCAAGCCTCGAAAATTATCGGCCTCGGGGCAAACACAGAGGATATCTTCAGTATAGTATTACGATATAATATAATATAAATTGTCGTGCGAAATTCGTGTGTTTCGAGGAGACGAAACAATCGGTTTACTGTTTTGTATACATTTGTAATTGTTGTACAACATTACAATAGCGATCTAATCCAGTTTGCAGCCTGGATATGTAATATCGTACAAATGTAATATCAGTATAATATAGTTAAACTGACTACGGCGGCACGGTTTGTTTTGCCTGCAAAAAGGGGCGCGGACGTATTACGAATAGGCACAAACAATTTAGATTTCATGGTCATCGCTACATTACAGCGGCTACCTTCATCGTTACGATTACGTACCTACCTATTTGATGCAAACATAATATTATAAATCTGTACATATATAATACATTACGCGCAGCTGCAGCTGTTCACTTCGTTTTCGAATCAAATAAAATGTCCAAACGCCTTTGCGTCAAATGTGGTGTACATACCGATACTTGTGTACGCGGCTCACTCGAGGGGGAGGTGGTTTTTATTTTTTT
>PVMI01000965.1:0-12077 GCA_008528875.1 Aulacorthum solani | reverse complement strand
AGACATAGTTCCTTCTACAATCCGTAATAACAGTCGGTACCAGTTGCCGTTCTATTCAGTATTCTTTTCTGTGGTCGGTACTCGGTACTGAAGAATACACTATACAGTTGTAGACTATACCTTGGACTACCGTAGAACACTGTACAACAGTANNNNCACTATTATACCACAGAATAAATGAAATTAATTTCATTTCATTTATTCTGTGATTATACTGCTATGGTACAGAAGTACTACAGCACGGGGTGTTCATTGTCTATAGTACTCTAAAGTCTAAAGTGTCTAGCCGGCGTCCGGCAGTCGTTTTATCTTTGAAAAGAAAAAAATTATTAAACCAGTGTTGCCAATGTTAAAATTAAAGTTTTGAGGACTTCTCCTGACAACCTATGCAATACGTCACATTGTGCATCGTGCAATTTATACGTCTCGTCTGTTAAGAGACTCGAGTGTTGACATTATTATGATTTTATGCTTCCAAGGCGGGTGAATAATCCACGTTGTATGCCTTCTTACCCCATATACATATTATAGTCAATAATCAGACTATCTTCTATAAGAAAACATTAATTTACTTTGACTTGGTCAATTATGTAATTAAAATAAAAACGATTTCCCCCTAAAACAAATTATTTTGTGTTGTCCGAGTGACCAAGTCCAAGTCCAAGTGCTTACCTATATTTGTTTTATTACTATATTGAAATGGCAGTTTCAAGTGATGCAGCATATTATTGAGAAATCGATTTTCGATTTAACGAAGTGGAAAGTCAAGATGAACCACAGAGGGAATGATGGTGTATATTTTGTGACCTATCTACAACGCCGCATGATCATGATAATGTGATGTGATTGAAATGCATTCAAAAACACATAATCATTAACTATAAGATTCAGAAGACATTAGTGGAGTCCAGACCCATTGCAGATACAAGTTTGCAGATACTGAAAAACGTATTTAGAAGTTTCATGCTCCAGCGCTAAAATAGTATTATGAATGTAAGTACATTTTTAAAAATTAATTTCTCACAAAAATTTGTCGTAGGTATAGAAAAAACGAATTCAATTAGTAAAAATCGTTACAACATTAAAATACTCGTAGTTAACCAAAAATTATAAATACAATTAATATGACAGTACAATATAAGCCACCCAGATCCTTATCTATAAATAAGTCTTTTTGTAGCTCCCTGCAGTGTACAATACTTAATTTTCTAATTAACATTTTAACTTGACTACCTATTGAAATTGACTGTTGAAATGGCTTAGCTTATACATCATGTATAAATATATTCATAAATTAATTTAATTAAAAATACTCAATATTATAGTATTAAACCAACTACTAGTTTTTGCTTTTATTTAAATGAATAAAAAAAAAAATACAATATATTCTAAAAATTTACTAGGCATGTTATTTCTTTTTTTATAAGAGTAGATCAATAAATATAATAAACTATTATTTATATTTATATTATGGTGATAAAATATAGTTATGTGCATATAATAAAATGCAGAGTAACTAAAAAGTAAAACTTTTCAACTAGGATACATTTAATTCAATATTCATCAATGAATGGATAATCCTTAAAATGCATGTTCCTAAAAAATATACATACACATTTTAAATATTGGTGAATACATTTGAAAGTATATTTTAAACTTTAAACTTTAAAGTAGTAAATAATGTTATAGATACCCTTTCATGTGTACAAAACGACCATTACAATCGAATGTATCAATTTGATCAATATCCTCTTGTTCAAGTTGAAAGTCCCATACCTCAAAGTTGGATTCAATACGACTCTTAGTTACGGATTTCGGAATAACCATAATTCCTCTCTGAATTTGGTATTTTATTAATATTTGAGCTGAAGTCTTATTATATTTTCCTGCGATTTCCATAATTTTTGGGTCTTCTAAGAGAGTTGGGTCGTCAGGTTTTTTCCAAGGGTTATCTGGACTTCCTAGTGGACTATATGCAGTTAATACTATATCATGCTCGTCACAAAATTCTTTTAATTTTTTTTGGGTTAAATAAGGATGGCATTCAACCTATAAATAACAAAACAGCATTAATGATATGAGCCTTATAAGTTCCAGATGAAATAAATATTTATAGGTACTTGATTGTTTACAGGTTTCACGGTAGCCACATCTAATATTTCTTGAATTTGTCTTTTATTAAAATTTGATACACCTATTGATTTGGTTAGGCCATTTTCTACCAATTTTTCCATTGCTTTCCATGTATCAATGTATGAACCATTGCCTTCAATTGTGGCACCATCATCGTCTTTTGGAATGAAATCATCATTTAATCCGCCCTCCTAAAATTATGTTGTAGTATTTTTACTATACGTTTATATTAGTTCAAATATTGATGGTGTTTTTAGATGTAATACACTTACTTTGAAAGCCATAGGCCAGTGAATCAAGTATAAATCCAAGTATTCAACTTGTAAATCTGATAAAGTTTTTTTTAACACAGTTTCTACAATATCAGGTTGGTGAAAAATATTCCATAACTGAATAGAAAAACAAAAATATGTATAATTGTATAAATGCTTATTAATTTTCTATATTTCTTTAGAATTTAAAATGTAATTACTTTACTAGTAATGAACAAATCTCCACGAGCTACTACACCTTCATCAATTTTCTGACTAATAGCTTCTCCTATTTCTTGTTCATTTCCATAAAACATTGCACAATCAAAATGTCTGTAGCCTGTATCAATTGCAACTTTCACTGCTTCTTCAACTTCTCCAGGTTTTGACTACATTATACAGTTATAATATAAATATAATTAACATCTCATATATTTTAACTAAGTATTATATTATAAATTATAAAACATATATTAACATTACATGATACGTTTACTTATTGTCTTACCTGATCTAAATAAAAATAATCATATTTCATAGGTACGGCAAATTAAGTTACATCTGATTTACAGCCCATAAGTCGTACGTTATTAACAGATCATTAGCGCTATTTTCCTACAAATGTGGGAATTATTGTAATTTTTTAGTGAATCACATTACAAACCGTATGAAATGAGAAATGTTGATGATAACAAAATTAATTGGACACGTGATATTTATGAATTACGATTATAGTTTATCTGTGACTGAACGAATCCAGTTTTTTTATATTCATTAATTTTCTAATGAGATATGAAATTTTAAAATTTGTAAGTTATTCCTATGAGATTAACTAGATAATATTCTTGCTTTTAAATGTGATGAGTTAAATTAATTATTTGTACAATTTTCTACGTTATGCGCTTATAAGACACCCCATGAATGTGGATGTGTCGTTCAATTAAAAAGTCTTATAGGTCCTAACCTTTAATGAATTAGTGAATTGATTAAATCAAGATTTTTTATTGTTTAGAGAGGCCATAACTGATGTTTTCATTAGTTTCTGGGGTAGGAAAAAAAACCTACTTACAATTTCAAAAAATTGTGAAATTTATTACACACCTGTCTAGGTACCCACCTAATATTTTCGACAAAATCAACACAAAAGATTTAAAGAAATAATATTCTAGAACTAAGGTTGTAACGTTGCTCCCAATTTTTATTTAACAAGTGAAATAAAGAAGACTTGAAGTAGCTAGAAATACCTATTTTAACCTCAATAAATTGAATTTGTAAAGCCACAATATATCGTTAAATCAAATATCATTAATCTTAATATTATGTACACATTTAACCTGAACAATCAATAACTTATTTTTTAAGATACACCTAGGTATTATTATAATATTCATTTACAAACATAATGATGCTCACGTTTATTTTACAGTTGATTTGCATTCATCACAGATACTTTGCTCATATTTTACACCAAAAATACTTTGTAGATGTACGCATAAACTATAGAGTACCTATAAACAATTGGCATATAAGGCAATAACTAATAAGGATGTATAATCTAATTATGTACCTAATATGGGTAGGTATATATGTCATTAACTATGGCAACCAAAATAATACACATAAGAAAGTACTACGCTTATAATACCATACATTAGTTGAATAAATTACTAAAAATAATAACTTTTCAAATTATAACGATTTTAATTTGAAAGATATCTAGATATTGACTGGGTACTCGGTACCTCTACAATATATTATAGAATAAAACATATAAATCGAATGTAATAAATTATATATTTATACAAGTTCGTGCGTAAATATATAATATATAATACATCACACATTTTTAATAAAATTTTTGAATCACACACACCCAAATTTTTAAAATTTCCAACTTCAAATTTTGAAACATGCTGTATCTTTCTCGATTTTATCCATAACTCAGTCCCGCTCTAATTTTAACTTGTACCAATGATTCTCTATTTCTTTTATCAGGTAGGTTTTACTTTTACATCGCCGAGTTTCACATTTATTTTTTTAATAGACTACCTGCACCCATTGCATCTCTTTCACTGTCGAAAAAGCATTTTAAAATGTACAAACTATTTAAATTTTGGAAGTCTCATAACTTGCTTGAAAATTAAAAATATATAAAAAAAACACCTATGAGATTCACTAAATAATATTCTTTCTTTTAAATTTGATTATTATTGGCCACTTCACTCACTCTAGTATTTAACATAATTGCAGAGTTAAAATATGGATTATCAAAAGTTCAAAACGTACTATTTTCTATGTTATGCGTTTGTAAGATGGAGACACCTACATATTTATTATTTATAAAAAAAATTACTATTCAAGATACAGAAGTCAAAAATATTATCGTACTACATAGATATTTGTTAAATATAGACTACACGTATACACTAATATGTTTTAGTTATTAAATCATGTTCCCAATAATTTATGATGGATTCCTGTGAACTTAAGATTTTACTATGTTTCACATACGAGAGCTGATATATTAGTTAATAAACTTTGAGGGGGTGATGTTATCTTAACATTTAAAAATGAGTGAAAATAATAAAATAACATTACCTAATCACAATAATCACAATAAGTTAGTAAAACTTCCTATTATTTTTAATTTTATTAAATGTCTTGACAACAAGAATTTTTAGTATTTTTATATTTAGTATTATATTAGTACAATATATACATTAAAATGCACATTATTTATTGTTATGAAATTTGTCGTTTATTTTTGCTTGATGCGAATATGTAATTTGAAAAGATTATGATTTTAATCGAAAAAATAAATTAAAAATTAAAACTTATAGGATGTACATTTTTAAGAAAATATATTTAAACCATTTAATATAATAATATAATTACCTTCCACGTTCCAAATCCTAAGATTGGATACTCTTGACCATTATTAAATGTTACAAATTGATTATTTGATGCCATATTATTCAGTACACCTATTTGGTTTTAGTTTTTGAAATTTTCAATGAGGTCACAAAGTGTAATGTTTGAATAATGCAACGTAAACAACAGTGAAATGTAAAAGCCTTGCTGTGCATCACTGTACATTGATGATATACTGAACAATGAACAGTGAATACAGGCATTTTTATTGTGGCCATTATTCATTTTACAATAAGGGTGGAGCAATCAATTTCAAGTCTCTTAATAATATTATGTCGTATAACTGATCTAATGTATTACAATTTATAGAAAATCAATATTAGAATTTGATACTTAAACAGGATAATGTTTTGTACAGGTTTAGTCTTTGAAATAGATTTATCGTAATATCAAGAATAATAATAATTGTAAGATATTTTATTTTAGGAGGCAAAAATAAAATAGGATATAGTTAACAATGCATAATATTATTGCCTATCATAATTATAAAAAATTATCAACTTAGCAATACCTAGTATGTCAGTACTCAGTATAACAATTAATATAGTTTTGAACTAATTTATATACTTAGTCAAAATATTTATAATTCTAACAAAATATTATGTAGCGTTATAGCAGAGTACGCCGAGAGAAGTTGATTAATCTAATTGTATATACCTAGGATAATTTATTACTGTTTGTAGACAAGTTATTAATATTTTATTTAATGATATTTATATTTTATCGTTAAAAACGTCTGTATTCCTATGTACAATTTTTTAGCGTCTTCTTCTATGTATTGATTAATATTGTAAAATACATCATATATCACAATTTAATTGTATTGTGTGAGGCGTAAAATGAAAATATTTTTTAATAATTAATTGTTTAAAAGAGTATATAATACATTCGATTATTTTGCGTGGTTATTTTTAACTTTTCTAATTTTCTAATTCATATAAAATATAATAATATGTTCTTACTGGAAGAATTTCTATTATGTTCTAGGAAAACATGGGGGTTCTATTTAACTATTCTTAATTAAATATTGAGTTCAGTATTTTGATGTATTATGTAGAACGTGGTCTGTATCAAGGTATAGGTAGGTTGATTTCTTCATACTATGCAATTCTTTTCTTTTCTTCAATATTACAATACTGAAACTAATTTAAATACTCATTTACCCACCTTTTACAAAAAATAACATAAGAAAGGATTACATAATATTTTATTCAGCGATTTGCTCAAATTTGTTTATTATATAATATTACATACTATTATACATGATTTATGGATAAATTAATTTTTCAAACAGTTAGGTAAATATCGAGGTAAATGTTTATTTAAAAAATGTAAGTACATTTCCAAACTCAATTTTATAAATAACTAATTATAAATAATGAATATAATACTCTGTAACATATACAAATATAATTTTATTTTATTAAATTAAACATTATACAAGTGTAGACAATTTTCTTATACTTTGTAAATATATTTTTTTAAATGCATCGGATAAATTTAAAATATTTTACAACTCATAATATTATATAGATTTTAGACTACTTATATGTCTAATAGTCTTGGTTACGATTCAATAAATAAATAGTTAATATTAAATATTTTTTTTGAGAATTTAAGAACATAAATCATGAGAGATTCTATTCATATATTTTATTTACAAAACGATTTACATATAAAATCATTTTTTAATTTACTAACGACGAGAATGTCGATAATGAAAGAAAAAATATTAGGTAGATATATTATGAATTTTGTAATATTTCTATTTAAAATATATGTATAAATATAGGTACATAAGTTTGGCATTTACGCTATCGTTTATTACTTTACATATTTTATCGTTGATGCTTTTTCAAAATATGATCAATTAATATTATCATTAATCCAATCCAAGTATCGAGTGACCCTTGTATACACACCCGGATAGCCAGGCTCACCACATTTGTTACCAAATGATACAATACCAATTTGTATCCATCTGCCATCTTTTTTTAGCATTAATGGACCTCCAGAATCTCCCTAAAATAATTGATTTTTATAATAAACTTTCTTAAAGTACTTTTTGATTAAGATTTACCTGACAAGCATCTTTTCCTCCTTCTTTCAATCCTGCACAAATAAAGTCTTCATTTATTGGTTGGAAGTAAGTTCTGTCACAGTCATTATTATTCCATACAGGAAGATCAACTTGTCTTTGTACAGTACTCTCTTTACCACCTGTATCACAATTCATTTTAATTAAATTGTATCATATTAATTATAACTATTTCAAATTTAATTTACCGTAGTACGTAGTGCCCCATCCTACAACTGTTGGACTCTGTCCAACAAAAGTATCTGACTTAGAACTTTTAGGAGGCAAACACAAAGGTATTGTGTACTTGCTCCTTTTGACAGGTCTATCTAATACGAGGATTGCAATATCATTATAAAAACCAACTCTGGAGAATTTATTATGCCCACGAACTTCGACGACATAATATGTTTCGGGAGAAGAAGGCTCATCATCCCTGCGTAGGTCTACGTCACCCAGTCGAACTGTAAATTGCCTGGCATTAAAACTGAAAAATAAAATTCGTTCAAAATAAATCATTTTAATCTATCAATGATTTTTTTTTATTATGATAAAGTTTTCCCGACATGTTCGTCTAAAATTATTTATACCAACGAATAAAACATACGGCATTTGTCTATTATCTCGTGTGCAATGCGCAGCTGTAAGAATATGTCTAGGTCCAATTAATGAGCCTCCACACCAAAATTCAGTTCTCCTGGGACCATGTAAGAATATAGCAGCCATCCATGGCCATCGACCTGGTAAAGCTTCATCTCCTCCGACAACTCTGAACTTTGGTACTTCAGGTCGTCCACAGTCTAATTTTAAATTCGACATATATATAATTAATCCGTTTAAAAATGATATGAAATTATTATAATTGAATTTTATTGTTTTTTTAAAGTTAGTATTTAAGCGATGATCATATTTATATTTATAATTTGAATTTATTATTATATGAAATTATAAATTAGTTTTTGATTTTTATAATAAAATAAATCAAAATTATTTATTTGTATGTTGATCAAGTTGAATTTATGTTTTATATGCTCACATAATTTAGGTAATATTACATATTACCAAAGTGGTTTTATTGAATCTTGTGAAAATGTCAGCACAACAGATATTATCACCGGAAATTAATAGGGATTTAATTTTTTCTTCTAACTCTCATAGAATATTATTCATAAATTATAAACTCATAAGTTATAACCAAGATTATTGGGTCATTATTTTAACTACCTAGGACCTACGTATTAGGTATCTATAAGGTATACCATCAGAAATGCTAAAGTTTGTAGAATTATTTCTTTTAAGTTATAAAAGCATTTTACCTCTAAAAATAATTAAAATATAATTTGAAGACAAATTTACTGCCAAATTGGTTGTCGTAAATAAGATCCTGCTGTAAATACTTAATATATCAATTAACAACGCGTGAAAAAAACAAATTTACTGAAGCGTGAAGAAGATAGCTACTTTGGTATGAGGTTTTGCGGGAAATTATTGTTCCAAGTCCATACTAAATCTGAGTCTAATTCTATCACACAATTAGAAGTAGTTGTCTATATATAGGTAGCACATAATCATAGCCTTTTTTGGATTATTTTTAATTCAATTTTTATTATTATAGTGTAATAGTATGTTTAAATAGTTTTATCGTATTATTAATGAGTGCATAAACTAATTATCTTTTAGAAATAGTATGATATTATTTTTTTTCCAAGTATGCATTACCTATATGATTATATATGCTTAAATGCTTATTTTACACAGATCAGCTTATAAAAAAATTATAATGTAGGTCTGTATCAATGTATAAATTCATTATAAATGATTGTAATTTTTGAATCATTTAATCATCAAACATAGATCAAATAAAACTCCCCACCACAATTTATATACATGCTTATAGATCGTTTTATTATTATTACATTATAATTTAAATACGTATAGTGTTTTGATTTCCTTAGTAATAGTAAATTGTATTATTATTATTACATAATTTATCAATTATATTTACCTTCATCAATATTATTTGAAGACACCACACTTGTAGTTGGTTTAGTTGCTACTTGTATTGGTGCTTTAGTAGACACCGTAATAATATTAGCGGGCGGTGGTCGAGTGGCCGAGGGTGGCCGAGTATTTATTGGTGGTCTAGTGACTACAGTTTGAGTCCCGAAGTGTTCAGGTTTTGAAGGTTTTTCAGGAACTAATCTATAAGATAATAGAAAATATAGGTAAGCAAATGATTATTGCTATATAGTTATGTTTTCAAAATGTATTTAAGCATTTCAATTCTTATTAATTTATATCTGTTGAATAAATATTCGTCCAAATTGTATTACATAAGATATATTTACCTATATAATATATTTTTAATTTAATGTCCTAATCATACAATACGTATATGAAAGTTACCACGAAGTATTCTTTCATTCAATGTATTTCTGTTAAAAATGTATTTTACTCTGCAGCTTATTATTAGACAAACAATAAAATTCTTAGTTATATTTTAAACGTAAAAAGTGTTTAGTTGAATGCTGTAATAGGGAGGATAAAATAAATAGTAAATTATGCTTACAACACAAAAATAGAAAGTTAAAAAAACTGATCATGCTTAAAAACGAGTAAAAATTGAACAACTATTATTTAAACTATTTAAAAGTACTTAGACACGGGTAATGTTTTTATACATTATTAATTACAGTAGCTGTAAAATTAATTGTTGACTTGACCACAGATTTGTGCTTTCATAAAATTCGATCGTTATAGTAATATGTAATAGAGTGACCGCATAAAATAATGAAACATAAAACGTGATTATACCACAAACAATTTCACTAGATTGAATACATTTTGGCTTGAATTATAATTAACAAATTACTTTGAGGTACCTGTATTAATTTTTGACCACGTACTAATTTCCGTCATTTATCTATTGAATATTGAAAAATGAAAAATGTAGTTCGTAGACACAATGGAATTATCTAATATACTATATTTAAGAGTGAAAACGAAATTCATGTCAAACTCGATATAATAATAACTGCGGAAGTGTTGGTACAACAGAGTGTTTCAACACATACGAGTTACATATGAGAATTTCCTAATTTATTTTCAAACATATTTTTCACTGTAATTAACCCGTTTTATATGTGAATAAATAATATATTATTTTTGTGACGTGAAAATAAAAAGTGAAAATCAATGTTGTTTGATTAGATAGTCAAATACGCATAGACAGGCGTGTTAATAAACAAATGAAATTTATAGTAAGCGCGTTAAATAGAGCGCAATAGCGGTTACAAATCGAATAGCCGAGTATTGTTTTTTTGTCCTTTCTTTATCCTTTCGGTAATGTTCGGCATGTCGTGCATAGACGCGACTGTTCACTTGTGTATCGTAATCGCAAGAAAGCGCGCGCGCGTGAGGACACGGTGAATGTGGTGGGCAAGGTCATCGGCAATTAAGTTTTACGCATGAATAAGACAAACGGACGAGATAATGGTCTAAAGAAGAATAATATAGTGTATGTATGTATATATTATTAAAAATCGTTTTTTCCTTCCAATTGGATTACTTTCTACTCGTATGCTGTGTTAAAACAAAAAATGTCCGTTGACGATTTCCAAAAAAAAAAAAAAATATTAGTATAGGTATATATGTGTAAATATTATAAATCGTAACATAATATTATATATTTTGCATAAAATAATTTTTGATTAGTTCAGAAAATCATTTAAAAAGACAAAGTAAAGGCTGATTGTATATTTATATGTACACTTTAAGCTCGATGTATATATAAATAGCATACCTAGGTCAATATATTTTATTTTACTAATTACGATTAAAAAAGTATTGCAGAAATGTTGATTAGTTTATAATAAATATTATAAAATACCCATGCATGACATATCAAAGATAAGAAATATATTAAGTCCAAATGTGCAATAATTTTTTTACATTTTTGAGTAGAGTGAACATTGATTTGTGTGTATGTAAGTGTTTTTGTGTATCCATTTCTACTATTGTATAGGTTTTATATGACTTTTAAAATCTCCTTTATATTAAACATACTTACTGTTCAGTATCTAAATAATGTAAATTTTAGTTTTTCTTTTTTTAGTCTTTCCGGTTAAGTTATAGATACTAGTAAATAGTAAATACTTACGGTTCAGATGTCTTTTTTGGGCAACACACGCCTGGCACGAACAGATTCTTAAAGCATATAGATTGTCTAAGATGCCCTAAGTTGAGCAACAGCTGCGGGCAGTTGCTAAGGTCTTCGCAGTTTCCCTGAGAACCATCCGGTGTAGAGCACGGTCTATTGTCCTGCGACACCACCTTGCCTGAACCCAGACTCACTAGTGGTTTTACTACCATGTCAGTCATATTCCGACCAAGCACGTTCTTGCTGATAGTGAATATTGCAGTTGGCAGGTCACCTTGTTTCTGCAAACCTTCTCCTACATCAGTATTCGTCAACCAATTTCAGCTGACACATCCGGTTTAATACGGAAGTCAATTTTTTTATGTTTGCTTATTAGTTACCTACATATGTATTTATAATATCTTTAATTTGATAAAGTATTGAATTGGCCCCCTAACTAATACACGCAAAAGTAAATTTTATGAATAGACTATGTTGAGTGTTCGTCATTGAGTTTTGAATGATTATAGGTAATTTTAAATCTATT
>PVMI01000961.1:0-12645 GCA_008528875.1 Aulacorthum solani | reverse complement strand
TTCTGTGAATTTAGATGTATTTTATCGTAGTATGTGACTTTTAAGAGAACGTGTTATTTGTCAAGTTATGTTAGTCTATTAAGCTGAACAATAATTTACAAACATTTTGACATTATTATGTACGGCACCCATTGGTCTTTTAAAGAAGCATTATATAATTACTTCTATCACCATTAATATATTAAATATTTTTATAGTTCTGGATTTAATTTCTTCCAAAAGTTGTATTAATAAAATAAATTTTATTTTCATAAAATGCAATCTCTTTTATCTCAAAATTACAATAAATTATACTAAATAAAAAACTGTACTAGCTAATTAATAGTTTTGAGATTTCACTGATTTCATTCTCTAAATTAAATTATCTAGGATAACAGTATAATGTATTTAATTTCACGAGTTCATTGATATCAATACTATCATTACATAGTCCTTGAGAAAACTAAAATGTTATGGTAAATAAATGTGTAGGTAAACAAATTTATAAACAAACACTCTAATAACAAAGGTATACAAATTTTTTTTTCTAATATAGAATATCAATCTATATTAGTTAAACAAACATATTTTAATCAATTTTATAAATCCATCATATCCAACTAATCTTTATAAAGTAAGTGCTAGAATAAATTATTATTATTAAATGTAGGTATATAAATTAATTTTTTTTTCTTTTAAAAATAAACTAAAAATTGATTTTATTACATTGTGTTGTGAATCATCATATATAACATATAATCATTTGTTATTACTTATTATTGAGTTGAAGTTTCTGTGAGTGTAGTCTTAATTTATTTTAGTTATTACATTAAATATATTTTCTTGTATATAATTCTCCATCGACGCACCTACACTAGTCTCTCATATACGATTTACTATCACTTATTTAAATACATTTAAATTTAATGTCCTTAAAAGATTTCCAAAAATTTAATAAAAATCACCAAAACTATGTATATTTAGCTAGAAATGTATCTAAACAATCATTGGAATTAATTGATAATGTAATGATAATTTTTAGAAACACTTTCTCTCCACATCCAGACTTATTACTTATTACTTATAATAACGTGTTAACACATAACAACATATTCTCAACTTGTATAAATATCTGATCCATATGAGACGTCACAAATTATTGACTAAAATTAATACGTACAAAAATAATATAACTCGCATTCGAAAGAATTTGTATTATCGTCTTGATAAAATACATGCAAAAAATGTTCCTTCATTTTTTTTTTACTTTTCAACACTCGAACACAATATAATAAATATAATAATACAGTTTTTTCTCATCCCACGTCCCAAAGGCAATCTGTTGTAAACTGTTTACCTTGTAGCCAGGCTAGTCCGTATGGGTACTGATCAATTATTATAATATAATATTGAGTAGGCACAATGATGTTAGTTGCATCATTATGACATAACAGTTTATGATATGCAAAAATCCTACATTTCTACCTGTTTAAAAACAACATTTTAATTGCGCCTTCAGTATTTTTGTGTCTGTATAAAAAAAATGATACTACACTTAAAACTAATTAGCTACCTTCCTAGGTAACTAAAATGTATAATGGAAATTATTCAAATAGTAGCTACATTGCTGCACCAATGAAATATGTTATGCATATTGCAATAGGAAAACAATTATTTATAAGTAATTAACAGTAGTCTGTACAGTCATGGTTTTTTATCAGTCCAGAATTAATTATTGGTAATAAAATAATAGAAATTGATATTAGCCACCGGCATTTAGCCTTAAGTATAAATAATAATAACAATAATGAATACGAATATAGCATAATATGTATGTAATATGTTGGCGCCGATAATAGATAACATAAATCAATTGTGTATTGTTTATTGAAATAAAAAATAAATATAAAAACAACTTAATCATTTAAAATTATAACAAATTCTCATACTTAGACATGGTTAACAATGAATGACACAACGAATACTTATTATTATACTAGATCGAAGTACCTACATTATTAGAAAGTTATTCAGGATTTTGAGTAAAGAAAACAATATTGTTGATGCATTGATTAAGTAGTCATAAAAAAATATAATAGTTAAATTATTGTATCTGTTCATTTTACGCAGAATTTACAAACTAGTTAATGTTTGTAATTCCAAAAATTCTAATTTTGAGTTAATATAGATAAAGTGGGCGGCCATATCTTTTCAATTTTTCACTTGAAGCTAATACAGAAAAAAGTGAAATCACGATGGTCCAACTTTTGTAAATACGATTTATAAAGGGATAATCAGTGCTCGAATTGAGTGGGATACGGGGGGTCCCTCTTCTTCTAATTATTAATATTTGTTTTTATGTTGTATATACCGTTTTTTCTTAAATATAAATAGTATAATGAAAAGTAAAAATATTAAAAGTTTTGTTTGCTTTTTCTGAACATTTTAGAAATGGTCGTCAATTATATTTACTAGGTACTCAATTTTTTTTAAGTACAGAAATCAATAATATTTATAGTGTTCTGTACTTGATAAACGGAGATAATACATTCTACTATACCCATAGTTTCTTTTCTTTCTTTTCTTTCAAGAAATAACAGACATCATGTTCGACGTGCTTATCGATTTATTTATATAATATAGCAGCAAAGAATACGAAATGCAAGCATTTATTAATGAATGCATAACGATTGTTATTATTTCTTAATGTTTAGTTGTGTCGTTATGTATTATAAATAGACTTACAAATGATTTCAAAATCTAAGCAATTTTATAGGCATCAAATTAATTTTTTTAATTTAATATTACCAATTTCAATGTAAAACTTTTCCTTAAGTAAGTTTAATATGTCAACGTATGGTGTATTTATATACTAAATAATGTACTCATAATATTTATGTACTGTTTCATGATAAAATATTTTTTTAAATAAAAAAATTATTTTAGGTACTATTATAGAGCTTTTCAAATTAGAAAAATATTTATCGTTCGATACTTATGCTGTTTGATACCATATTAGGTAGGTACAAGGTTTAGTACCATACTGCTCGCTCATTGATAGTCATTAAATTATAATAACTATTGAATAATATTCATCAATATTCAAATGATATTTTTAAAATTCTTCAATCAAATATCGAGTTTATATTACTTTGGTGATAAATTTTGTGGTAAATCAATCTAAATCGGTTATTTTTTTACTATTTTTATATCATAAATATTTATTTTAGGTGAGGAAATATTATTTGCTCTAAATACGTATACAATGTCATTATATACATAATACTATCTAGCATTGAAATTAAGATAAAAAAAAACTGACTATTATACACAATTACGTATTTGTTAAAATAAAAGATTTTTTTCTATTATTTCCACTCTAAATAACTTCTAATCTAGAATCCACCGTAGTTGGAATTTGTAAATTTGTTATGTCGCGCATAATGGGTTAAGATAGAGACAATGACGACTCAACTGTACAAAATATGTTCAATATATATATAATATATTATATAGATGCAATGTTTAATGTTATAGATATTAGATACTACATTAATGTCAAGTACGCATAATCGTCTCTAAAGTTAAAAAACAAAACCAAAATATTTACCTGGGGGACTGGAAAATATATAGATAGGTATATAAAATGTGTACTGGCCAAACGATTCGTTATATTTCACTAACGAAACGTGATAATGAATTATTAACTGACGTTGGTGGCAGTATCAAAATTACATTATTCTTATTCTTATTTTACACTATACTTCACCCGTAAGATTGTACGGGACTTTACGGTTGTGCACTTGTCAGCGTAATAACAATATTTCGTACCTACACCTACGTTATTTTGCCATAGCGCGATATGAAAACTTCTATAAAAGCACAACCTGATCACTGAGTTCTGACGCAATGTTGTTACTGTCGGCGATAGATATATACATAATATAAAGCTATAGTTTCGCCTATATGGGTCCATACACCCGAACGTACTAATTATAATAATATTATAATGATTTGGGTTCGGAACTTGTTGCACTAAAAATGTTGGTACCATGTACCATGAAAGTCACCAAAAAATACTCTAAAATTTACAGCTAAAATTATTGGGGAAAACGGGGGAAAACTGTAGGTGTATGAAAATATGATCAAATTTTTTATCAATAATAATTTGTGTTAATTTATAGTTGTAAATTCTTTATAATTTTGCGAAGCATAGTGATTTTTATTTATTTGTGAAGCGTTACAAGTAGAACATATTTTAGGTATATGCCTTCTCCTAAATCGAGGTCGTTTGTCATGGAAAGAGGAAATTAGAGTTGATGTGTCGTCTCAATAGTAAAAATAAATCAGCCTGGTCAAAGTTATGAAAATATACACAAAATCAGTATTAAACAATAAATTATGAAACTATTATATTTTATAAAAATGGTATAACAAAAATAAATACAAACTCTATATATATATATTTTTTTTAATCAGTCTATTTAAAGTTCAATTAAATTACGAAATTTTCCAAATCATGCAGTCTGACCTCTGATGAAATTAGATACCCGATTAGTGCCCTCGATAACACTTTATTTTTGCAATAAAATACAATTTCTCACCATTTTTTTAGTTATTAACATTTTAAATAAATTAGTGTGTCTGCTGGCTGAAAGTCTATGTGCAAATGTGCTACCAGTAAGATGTTTTTTTCGTCATACTTGTTATCAGATGTTATAGTGGTGACATTATTCGTTATTCGTTATAATGGATGTGGCCTTGTAAATATATACAAAACTAAACAAAAGTCTACTTTGAATTCCTTGCAGAGACGAGAAATATATTTTCCAACGGGGAATCGGTATTATATAATATATAATTTTACCTTAAGGTGAACGGCGAATCGTAAACTGACGTGTGGAATTGACTACCTACTAAGTATATTGATGCTCCACTGGTCACCACTCTGATCATTTAAACTTAAAAAACCTATAAATAATAATGCATTGATCCATAGTAATTATTATATATTATTTATTCATATTAATAAGGAAACTTTCATATTTTCATTTAAAAACCATTTAAGTTTAAAAATTTAAAAATAAATATTCTAAATTCTTAAATCAATTATTTATTCAATCAAGATTTGGTTGAGTCATAAGTGTACTAAAAAAATCAGATAGTATGTTATATTATTATTATTATTCACGTTGTACAAATAGAAATTTGCTTACTGAGCTGTTATTGAAATATCGTATATACGAATATAAGCACCACGTACTGTATTGTACACTCACGAAATGCTTTTATTTATTAGCCCTATACCATTAGATTTTCCTTAAAGGTACTCTGCCCGAAAATAAACAATCGTTAATTTCCGCTTAGCTATATAGGTATAATATTTACTTGCGTGAGTGTAAAAATTACTGGCCATATACAAGCATGGTGGTCTCGCATACCGTGTAGGTCGAATTTCTTTTTTTATTACAATTTCTTTATTATTGTTATTATTGTTACCACCAAATCTCCAACATCACATGATTTAGTTGTATCTCTTTTTAGTTTTTACCATCATATTACAGTGACTAATGACATGTCTAAACATTTTACAAAATTGTTACTCATATTATGATAAAACTTATAGGTATCGAGAATTATTCAATTATTTACTAGTTACCATAGTCCATAATAAATGACTGCGTCTACAAAAATAAAAATATTTCGGTATTCGTATGACTCTATTTAGCGAAATGTATTAAAATCGGTAAATTTAAAATTCGCATAAAAGACAAAAAGGTATTTAAAAAATATTAAACGGTTTATCTACTGCAAAGTTCAGAAACATTTCTTAATGTTGCTCTTATAATAATGTTTGACTGCACAAATATATTTCTAATAAGTTTACAGTTAAATATCTACATATTGGTAAAACGGAATTTGTCATGTTGTAAAGTACTTAATAATAAATTATACACATTTGTAATCACTTGACTCGGTTTACAAAAACAAAATGTATTGCTTCATCGTTTCATGTATATAATATATAAATATATAATTATTCTATTAACGAACGTAGGTTCACGTCTCACGTGTAGCGATCGCATTAACTCAACATCCTTTTGCACTGCCCCCACACATCCTCTTGTTTCGTTTCCATACAAAACAAATAAACTACATTTATAATTTTAATGCTCGTATTATAAAAAAAATTATACTTACTCCATATTATTTATGATTTATGAACTACATGGATGATAGATCATAAAATAATAATATATTGACACGTAGTATTTTTATCACATTATTTCTGATTACTGCATCGAAAATAATTAGAATAGTATCCATAGTATAGTAATATTTATTAATAAGACTACTTAGTTAAAACATAAAAATATTTGTTTATGTCGAGTATAAAAATAATAAAAGATAATATTATATTATGACGTACCTACGTTGTTACCAAAATTATTTTCATTTAAAAATCAACTGAATTTATCATAAAATGCCCTATTTTATGTATTGATAATATAATAATATACAGCTTATTTTATATAGGTACACTTTATTTCCTAACATCTACACAATATTTGATAAATGACAACATAAATAGTATCAAATAAATATTTTTAAACTTAACTTAAATAAGTCAGTCAATAATTCAATTATAACTATTGAATAACTTGAACATTTGCAATTATAAATTAAAACACATAATAATACAATATAATATTGCATTGTAGGTACTTACCGCCAAAATAATTATTTATTTATTTTTACCTGTTGTAATAAACTAATTGCATATTTTTTATTATTTTGAAAATAATTATTTTAAAACAATGAAAACAAACAAATGTTAGTTAAATTGTTTTTTTTGTCGCAGCTCTCAAATTAAATCCATAATTTACAGACTATGTACAAATTTCCAGAATAATGATCAATGAATAACGGTCTCAGTATAACTTAATCGATGCATGTAGATCGACTATTAGTTCGATAAAAATGTCTAATGTTTCTTAATAAATTGAATAAATATCAAAAATATAGACCATATTGACGTGTATGGATTGTATCCCTTTGAATTTGTTAAGAATCATTGGCAAACTATAATAATGTTGTAATGTAAATGAATTGAGGTCTAGGCCATTGAAGCACTTATGTTCTTAGTTAAAAACTACTTCCTTGTAAGGAAATCATCGAAGTCTCAACATAAATCGATATTGTTTGGTGCTACAACAGTCCTTTCCTTACTTTATTAACACTGTTTAAACCACCAAGGACAGTCTATTTTCTATACGACCAAAGTGCATTGAAATGACCTAGATGACTTTCCATATAGGATGACAATCGCCAAATCTTCGTATGACGATGACGTAGGTAATGCCTATACAGCTACACAGTTATAGGTGCATAAGGCGATCATTAAATTATTTATCATAAAATATTTATAACAGTATTCGAACTGATAGGAAATGCGGTACTTGAATTTAATTATTATTTTTATACCAAACAACCCACTCAACTTTATGGTGTCAAAAAAAAAAAATGTTTATGACCCTGAAACTCTCTTTTTGCAGACAACCATTCTCCCACATTTATCCGTGCATACTCCGTGTAGGTTGAACATTTCCCAAAATCTATATTATCGTATACCTAATACAGGTGCATTGAGTATCGCATTGTAATTTAGAAAGATAAATCTCTCAACAGCTGTTTAAGACTCATCGGTTAATAAGAATTGTATATAATAAATATTCACGTTTGTATGGTAAACAAAATATTAAAAACCATATGGTCAATATTGAGTTCATTTTTGGAATTAAATTGTCCGAATGCGAGGCTAAATTATGCGTATTTTAATTCTTGTTGTCCGTTTGTCACTACTGTCTAAAATACTAAATCAACAATATCGTTTATGGGTAATGACGCTAATTATAATTTACAATACACAAACTCGTTTGTATGTAGTGGAATTGCATACATGCAGCTTGTAGGTCTGCTTTGCCACCGAACATTATAGTAACCATAAATGGAGTCACGTATTTTATTATACCTAATTTATCGATATTTGTTACATATCTTATTTCTAAGTAACGATGAACACATTAATTTAATATTTTTATTTAAACCTTTTATCATTAGGTTATTGTTTTTTTTTATAATATTATTATTTTTTATTATAGGCTACAGAATTAAATAATAAACCATCATGGCGACCGAAGTAGGGTCGGACATCGCACATATACAAGATGAGGATATGTTACGGAAAATGGTAATATATTTAAAAAAAATATTAAATAAGACCCTTCAACATCTAAGATATTATTATTTATTTTTAGTGGCAACAAACCGAGGATTTCGGTAAGAAGAAAGAGATTCGTATGAGAATGTATAAACTTCGAGAACAACGGCTTAAAGAGTTTTATACGACAGGAGAAATGATTCAAACAGAAACAACATCTAAACGCTCATCAACTAGAACGCATACGGAATCTATTACGGATCAAGGATTCATGACTATGAAATCTAAAGAGATCCGGGATTCTGAATCTCCGACAGAAGACTATCAACGGCAATCCAATACTAACAAAAATTATTATGTGTCCTCGAAAATTGATGAAGCGGATGGTAATAGAGGAATAGTAGAAATAGAACACGTCAGCTCTTTAAAGCCAAATGAAGATTATACTCAAAATACATTGCAAACATCCATGTCTAGCTCTACGTCAACTAAATGGAAATCTTCACAGACTACTATTTCTGTATCAGAAGAAGTTCAAAAGGCTGATGTAAATTTGAATTCCAAATTTATTGTCAACGAACAGAATAACGAAGATAGTCAGTTGACATTTGATGCTTCATATAATAATTCAGATATTGATAGTAAGGTAATTGAATCAATATCTGCTACAAACATAGACAATATTAAACGAGATGATAATAATCAATATTCAAATGGCCATCAAAAAGTCATAGAAACTTATACATCCAACGGTGAACTATTTGAGCCTGCATCAGAAAATAAATCAAATAAAGACATTAATTTTATAGAAAATACATACATCTCAAATATTTCATCTAACAAATCCGAAAATGTTGAGATGGCAACGGATAGTAAAATTATAAACGAACTTCATAAACTGGACTCTTATCTATCCACTCAACAGTCAACTACAGATTCTTCTACCAAATCAAATTCGATAGTTTCTAATGATGATAAGATAATTAAGAAAGTTGATGATAAAGTTATTGATGCATCAAAAGAATATATAGAAGGTCAATATATCACTACCCATCAACATTCATACCAGCCACCTAGGATTAGTGTTGATTTGAGTCCATCGCATGATGCTTTTGCGAGGAGTTTACGATCAACTCCGGAAAGGTCTAGTCCATCACCTTCCAGAGAACGTACAAGTCCAGAGCGTAGATTTAAATCTGCCAGTCCCGAAAAGTATAGAGCATCGCCGGAGAAATCAGGAAGTCCTTCTAAATCACTCAATTACTCTTCAAGAAGAAGATTGTCATCCACTCATACAAAAGGTATATCAAAAAAACGATCTAATACACCCACTCGAGGTGAAAAATATGACTCTTCGGATGATTCTGATTGTTCTGGTGCAACTCATGGCACTTACGATAAGTATAAAAGTTGTGACTCTAAAAAAACCTTGTTTAAAGAAGAAAATAAAATGTCTTCAACATCGAAGTACGGCCAAAAATCCTCATCTACAAGTCCAGTACGGAGAGAAAAATCTCCTGGATATAGCAGTGAAGGGTCAGTCGGAAAAGAAGTAAGAAAGTCTTCGTCTAAAGGAAAAAATAGCTCACACGAAAGTAGCCCTGAAAGAAGTGCATTTAAACCAGTAAATAATTTTAAAACACTTAAAACTCAACAAGTTACTCAGGATAATAATATAAATCGTATAATACAAGAAGATAATGTACACACAAACAATTATAATTCTAAAAATAAAATTAATGAGGACAAACATTTAATTAAAGTTATAAAACCTGAAATCAATAATGATTTAAATGAAAATGAAAATGAAAATACAGAACAAACAACAAAAAATACTGAAAATAATATCTTAAATTCAAAAAAAAAATCCATTCAAGAAAAATTCATCACAGAAGAACAAGTGCGTACATCTATTGAAAAAGCCGATAGTGAAAAAATAACAACACAACCCATTGAAATAAACAAATCATCTAGAGAGAAATCACCTTCAAAGAGTGTTAAGAAGGAAAATAAAACAAAACAAGAAGAATTTATTGAAAATGAAAAATCAAAAGTAGCTAAACAGTCCACAATCACTAATGATATCATAATAACACCGAAAGAAAAGTCTCCAGTAAAAGCAGTTAAACCAGCTACAAAAGATACTAAAACATACCCAACCGTTGAGCCTTCGGAAAATATATCTTCTGACATTAAATCTGTTACACCTTCTAAAAAAACAATATCAGCAATACCTTCAGCAATTAAAAAAGTTGTACCTTCAACTTTAGAGAAAACTCCATCTAAAAAAAGCATTGTACACAATGATTCAAAAGACAGTTTATTAAATAAAACTGTTAAGAAAGACCTTTCAAGAGAAAAAATGGATATTAAAGTTACAAGAAGTGATAGTAAGACTTTGATACATAAAAATTCAAAAGAACAAATTACACAAAAAACGGTTGTTAAAAAGCCTAGTCAAGAGTTTTTAGTAGACAAGAAAACCACAATATCATCTAGACAAAAAGTTACTACTCCAGAAACAAAAACCAAGACTCCGGAAACAATAAAAGTTCTCGAAAAGAAAGACTCAAAAAATAAGCTTAAACCTTCGTTTAGTCCACAGTCTTCACAAAAAAAGTTAGGTGTTGTAAAATCAATTGCTGAAACAAAAACAGTTATAGATTCTAAAAAAGTTATTGGAAACATAAACTCAAAGAGGATTCATTCGTCGAATGTATCTAAACCCAGAACACATACTTCGCCAAAGCCTGATATAAATGAAACACCATCTAAAGTCACAAGACCGTATACCAAAACTATCTCAACCTCATCTATATCTAAGCCTCAAATCAAAAAAACAACTTATTCCAATTCAAATAAAAATACAAAAGTAGAAATCACTAAAAATATAGAAAAAAAATCAAAAGATTTAGAGGATGAATTGCCTCCAGATAATTTTGAAAGTGATACTGACTTAGACGATTCCACCAATAAACCAAAATATATTAAAAATACTTCATCCAATTCATCAACATCTTCTTCGTCTTCGGAAGATGATGACGAAGACAGAGAAGATATACGAAAAATTCAAGATATTGATAGTATAAGAATTGAAGCAGAAGAAGAATACGGTAAAAAAATGACAAACAAAGATGCATTAATAAATGTTATTGTTCAATTACCTCCATCGTCTAGAGAATCATCACCTGAGTACTCTGCAAGATTTGGCCAGCCATATTGTTCAGTATCAGATGATGCAAGTTTGCCCAGATATGCTGATGTTGTAAGTGAACCAGAAGATGCCAATGATTACAGTTTGCATTGTAATAGATATGATGTTGTAACAGATTTAGATGAAGAAAGTAACGTTACAGTTGCTGACAGAGTTTCAAAGTTCTTGAACAATGTCAACAAGCAAGAAGAAGTACAAAAAACTACAGAAATACCTCAGAGTCCTCAAGCAGTAAGAAAAACCAAACAAATATTTGAATCCATTGCAAAAGGGAAAATTGAAGAGACCGATATAAATGACGTAATCAAATCGAAAATAATTGATATTGAAACTGAAGAAGTTCATGATTTATCAAAAACGAATCAGACATCATCATCTCTTTTGACAAGAAAAATTTCTGGAGCATCTGATTATAAAACTCGAAAAGACTTCTTTGAGAATAAAAAATCGAATGGCGTATCCGAAAAAGTAACACATTCAACCCCCACTAAAATAACAAGATCATCATCGATAAAGGACAGGCGTGCATCGTTCGAAACGAAGATAGATCAAAAAACACCGTTGAAAGACAAAACCAATGTACCGACTACAAAATCACCAGAGTCCAAAAGTAGCTCTCCTGATCAAACCACCAAAACTCCGATAAAAATAAGCAAAAAGGAAACATTCGACGTTAAAGTTGAAGAAATAAATAGATCTAGAAGACTGTCGGGATCAAAAACTGTGAGAGACAGAACAGCTACTTTTGAAAATAATGAACCAGCTCAAAAATCATACAAGGAAAATAAAACTACTTTTAGACACCAAGTGCCAAGCACATCTTTAAATGCAAGTAAAATTTCAGAAACGCGTATTAAGTCAGCCACGGTGGCTGACACAAAAACTGCAGATCGCATCTTAACTAAAAGAGTCAGGAGTCCAGAAAAACCTTCACATACCGATTCGATTGTTAAAACCAACGAAAATACAAGCAGAAAAGTATCATCATCAAAAAGTCCCGATAGAAAAATCACGGAAACTCAAAAAAGAAATAGCACAACTAAAAGCCCTGATAGAAAAATTGTGGAAACTCCAAAAAGAAATAGCACTACTAAAAGCCCCGAGAGGATCAATACAAAATATGATACAAGTGGAAATCAAAGTGCACGAGATACAATTTCATCATCATCCAGACAGCGAGCCACTATTATTTCTGCTAAAACTGAACTTGGAGTAACAATGAAAAGTACAT
>PVMI01000958.1:19090-34290 GCA_008528875.1 Aulacorthum solani | reverse complement strand
GTTTCGTCCAATTATGAATGTTTTCAAAAAAATGTTTTACTTTTCATTTAAACCGCAATAATGTGGTTTTGATGTGAATCATTCATATTTAATACCGTTGTCGGACGAAAAGAGCATTTTTATTCCCGAGATGTGCATCAAAAGAACCCGATTGCATTTAAATCGAAAGATTATGATCTTTACACTTTGATCGCTTGTAGAAGGGTTGCGCAGGGGGACAGTGGACTACGCGTTAGCATCGCAAGCGTAAACCAAAAAAGAGCTATTGAAGGGCAGGAGTAGTAGTAGTAGGAGGTGGCGGAGGGTGATTACGAGGATGAGCACTGAGGGTAATGAGAGGGGGGGTCGGAGAAGACGAATCCCTGCCCGCGGGTAATTAATCAGCGAACAAAGGCCGGCGGGGAGGAAACACGCATAATCCAATTTCACGGATGGAATATCAATAACGGAGTCCGGGGTCCGTGAATAATCAGCGGTCGCCGAGGAATTTCCCGTACGTCAATATCGACCCCTTTTGCGAATAATTTGACATCGGTGCCGCCGCCGAGACCGAAAACATTTCGGAGACTGCAACAGCCGTCGCGGGCTCGTCCGTGCATGTATACATATATAATATGTCTATGTATATTATGTACACGCGTAGAAGCGCATCGTATATATAAGCGAAAGGCAAAACTTTTCCGGGCTGGAAATTCCGAAATGTTGAGAAGTTATTTATTTTTATTGATATGTGGCCCGCATTCGGCCGCATTATTATATTGGACCACAACGTTATTTTTTTATCGATTTTTTTGTTACTCACACCAACTATACCTACTATATAAAATATATAATATTATATACTTTGTACGCACGACGAATGCAGAATAGGTAATATAATATACGTCTTATTCATACGGTTCGTATATCATGGAAATAATACATAGTGTGTGTGTATGTGTATACACAGATTATGTATTATTAGGTAGGCATATATGTGTACGGGTGAACTTAAAATCACATGTTTGTCGAAATATATGCGCGTCAGATATAAAAGTGCAGTATATAATACACGGTCGTATATACTTCTGTTGATTTCGTTTTATAAACCCTGTGGCTCGCAGCCACTCACTAGCTATATCTGTATACACGTAGTGGTATAATGTACGGCTGTTTGCGCCTTAATACTTCGTAGCATAATATAATGTTATTATTTTATAAATGACGAAATGCTTACAGTCTAGAAAGCTGCAGGTTGTTGTAGAACACCAAATCGGGCACTTCGCCGAGCTCGTTGCCGTTTAACCGTCTGAAAACAAAAAAAAAAACCAACAGCACGTTATTATTATAATATGCATACATGCACAGGTGCGTGTATATATATATTATTACGGTACATAATATATAATATGTGGAGCGCTCAAAATAATAATAATAATAACACGACATTTTCTTTTCTGATTATAATCTCGCGTCACCGGCGAGCATGAATAATGTGCCCGCCCCGACGGTAGGTAAGAGAATCTATCACCGTCGGTCGTAGTAATATCACATTATCGGGGCTCGAGTCTTTTGCGTAAACATTATTACCATTATTGTTATGTTACGATGGAAGTTCTTATCCCGATTGCGATAACGACGACTTGACAACGGGTGAGTGAGGGACGGCGAAAATGAGGTGTAGAGGGTAACTGCACTGTAAAAACCAACGGTAAATATCAGTGCCATAATAAACATTTTGAAGCCCCGTCTCGGTAAACACATTTCGGAAGCTATACGTCATGTTCCGTGTACATAGGCGCAGATATATTGTGACTTAGACTCTGATTAGCCAAACCCAAAATTTAAGTCAATGCCGTCCAATTGTTTATTCTCGCCTATATGCCTATAATAGACATACAAATGGAAATATTGATGAAACTCAGAGGACTTTTAAATAGAAAAAAACAAAATAAATATGAGTACTTAATTGATTTCAAGTGTCCTTCGATCTTTGATGACAAGATCCCACGACCTTTCGTCATTTCTGATGTCCCACTTTGGAACTATTTAGTATATTTCTCTTGGCGTCCTGCGGTGTTTGATAGGGTAAGACAGATGTCATAGCATAGATTTATATTATTTGAGGAGAGGAGGTAGTTTGGTGTTATAGTTTTTCCTATAAAGGGGGTGGATATGGGTCGTGTTTGTCAATTTATATCGTTTGCCACGGTAGATTTAAAATATTATGGTGAATCTCGAAGAATGGGTTCGGCCCCAGTGGATCGTGCACCCATCCCATGCGATGTAACCTAACGGGATAGGCAAATGTCTAATAAAGAGTAAAAACCACAACAATTTTAATCGCTAAATATCGCGACTGGTGTCACGCTCACACTCGGCTCCGAATTATAGTACAATCATTGTCCGTCGTACATAATAATAATAATAATATATCATCGCCTCGTACGCGTCGGAAACGATTTCGCCGCCGGTTAATATACATATAATAATATTATAATATATATATCGGCTGCACGCGGTTGACGTTGACCAATTGCCAAAGTCATATTTTTTAATATTATTATTATTATTACACAGTATAATATATATATATGTACAATGTTAACGTATTGCGTGTGGTGACCATATTATAATGCTGCGACGACGGCGACATAAAACGCATACTATATGCAAACTCATCCACAGCAGGGCGCTCGCGGGTTTGTGGGTGCGAGTGAGGTGGGTGGTGGTTTGAGGGGGGGGGCGGTAGGGCACTTTTGCAAAAACAACGGTCTCGGCGGCGGTGGCAGTGTGTATATATACCTCTATTAATCACCGGCCCGTCAGATTTTAGTGGTTATTTTCCCCTCCCCGCGCAGAATACTAATAAAACATCATTGACCCCGACGAGTTTATTATTATACTGCGCACGGCCAAGCGGGCAATCTAATTTTTTTTCCACCGAAAATTTGAACACGCGCCCGCACTCCATCGTCTCTGCGCTGCTAACCATATGTAATATTTGGGTGGACAGGGTGATTCACCGACCATGCTCATCCCCATCGTTTCCTATAGAAATTAATTTATTTGAATTCAGATTTTCGGAATTTTGAAATATAATAGGTATACTTTAAGGCCATTTTTAAAATTTTTGAGATTTTTCGTACTGCTCGAGTATTCTGTGGCTACAAAAACTTCTGTTTCTCAAATGAGAACCCACTTCCATTTTTTATTGTAAATTATTTAGTGGATGATTTTTTTTTTAAATTTCGTTATACCTAATTCAAAATTCGAACGATTTATTTCTCAGTTATTAAATGTCCATGACTTTTACAAAAATTCAGCATAAATATTGTAATATTGAATCTAGTAAATACTAAAATACTTTGAAATAACGATAGATATTAATATTTATTATTAAAATGTTCAAATCGCCATATCCCCCATGTAAACCAAACCCATATCGTCATGAAACTATTATCAGCTATACGTACATAAAATTAAGTAAGTAACTCAAAAACTGCTCGTTTGAATTTCGATATTGATACTTCAAAATTATCCCCCAAAACAATTTAGTTAAGAAAACAGGAGTTCGTATCTCCGCAAAAAATTTCTTATGTCATCTACAAGAATCTCAAGAATTTAAAAACGCTAAAAATCAGATTTTGAGTGGGATCGGCGCCTCTGTTGACTTAATAATAGCAATAATTCAGGATATGATACTAGTAAAATCTACAAGATTCGGTCACGTGTGGCAATAATTATCGTTGTACGTGCACGGAATGCAACGGGAAATGAAAAGGGGGCGCGAAAACGCATACCTAGTCAAACCGACGACAAGCACATTTGTCCGTCACAAACGACTGTATATAGTCCCACGCGCGCTCGACCTGCAGTGACTTTTCCATCGCACGCCGACTGCGTTTGAATTAATGCAAGTTGTTCGGATACGATCTCAAGGTCGGCAATGCGAAATCGCAGGTCGGAGTCTGTGCAACTCGAAACGAATGAAATAATAATAATATATGTCCGCTGTCCGATGGTCGTGTACATAGTAGGTACCTATGGTGCGGACTGGTCGTATAAATTGCGGTGTACAGCCGCCGCCGCCGCTTCCAGTCGGCGTCTGTACTTGCCGACCAAGACAACTATGTGTAATGGGCGTCCCTCTTTGTTGCCCCGCAAAGTTATGCACTCGTGTTTCAACACGCCTTTTTTTTTATGATTATTTTTAATTTTTTTTTTCATCATATTATTTGACTTTCTAGTAATTAAAAAAAAATAAATAAATAAAAAAATACACCTCGCGCACGTACACACCAGTTAAATCGTTTTAGTTTTATTTTTGCGAGTGCTCAACAGGGTCGGAATGTGCAGTATAATTTATATCCATTAGTGTAGGTATTAATGTATTATGGTATAGGTATATAATATAGAGGTATGTACACTTGCGTGCCATTTTTTTTTTCAAACTTGACAACTTAACTTGTTTCAAGATTGTTCAAACAAAAACGCACCAAAGGACTTTATGAATTATGCATTTCGTTCGGTTGGAAAGTTATTTTTAATAAATTGAAAATACTTTTTCGTCAAAGTCGTTTAAATAAAAGCAATTGAATAGGACCGAGAGAGTATTTCAAAATTAATTGAAATAGTTTAATTGCGTTTTTAATAGTTTTTAATGTGTATATTATACTAAATACTAGGTACCTAATGATTTTGTTTTTGTTAGGTTAATACAAACAGTAAATAATGTATTTATATATATTATACGCCTATATAGATATTTACTTAGTTATTTATTATGAGAAAATAGTGGATAACTCCACCATGGCATTTCCACAAAAGAAAATTAATTATTTCAAATTAATGTGAAAAATTCAAAAATCTAAAAATATCTAATGCCACGAGAACGGAATTTAATTTAAACTACCATTCATTAAGCATCTTATAATATTTCGGTAAATAATTATGGTATTATATAATACCGAGTAGAATATTTTGTAAATTTCAAACCGTAAGACATAGAATTTAAAAGTTTAGAATAATTTAGAATTTATCATGCATGTGCATAATTATAATATATATATTGAAATATGTTAAGTTGGTGAATTCATTATGCATAATAATATAATATTTATATTTATAATATATATACTTTATAATATTTCGAATAAATTTATTTATGGTACCATATAATATAATATTATTATACTAGCTATTTATTGAAATTAAATTGACAAATAATAAATTAAACGTATTCGTCGGTCGTAAGCTATATTATTTTAATAAAATACGTATGTTTCTTTGTTTAAACGTATACGATTTTTACAACTGGGAAAAAATAAAACCATTTCATTGTCAATTGCATATTATGAGAGAATGATAAAAAAATATTTGCTAACAAATATTGTTGTTTGCTGCAGAGTGGAAACGTAGAATATTAGTTAACCCGTAATGAGTCATCGCCAAAAGACGAATCCGGTGGACGATAGCCCGCGACTGTGTCCTTAAGGACATGGTACATTAAACTGGGTTTAATCCAATTGAAAGCGTTTCTTTGTTTTTATATGCGTGTGCGTGGGGGAGCACGTTTATAGGGAAGTGATTACCCGTGTTCGCGATGCAATCAAATCGGTCTTCGGGTTAAGGGTTTCGAAATAATGTACAGGGGTATTACTTAAGCGCCGGGCTCGGAATTATTCACAACCGTTTCTTTACAGATTATAGAAGTAATATACTTTCTATTCGATGGCAACTGTAACCGAATAGGTTCTATTCTTATATACAGTGTGTTTCCCGAGTGGGGTAGGGTAATATCGTCGCGGACAGCTACTCGCGGAGTAAAACAAATGGTCTTTTGTTTTTTTCGTTTTTTTTTTTTTTTTATCGACTTTAAGCGTCTCGACAAATATAATATATTTTATTTGCCATTATTATTATTATTATTTATTTTTTTTAGTGCCCACATTACATCAACTTAGAACTGTATAATATATTGTTCGGAATCGTATAATTATACTAAAAACTATATTACTAAGTGCATTGGTTATAAAAGTTATGAGTTTATGACACATTAAAATGTATCGCTATTTACGACCAGATTTCACCCGCTATAGTAGAGAGCATTAAATGGTTAGCTAAAACGTAATACTATTTAACATAATAAATCAATTCTTATTCACCTATAATTTAGAATACAAATAGAATATTTTTTGCATTTATTGGAATTATTAATAACCATAATTGACTGTAAGGATATCAGAATATTATAATTGCATTTAAAATGAGAATTGAATAAAAACTAATAATTATTAACCATAAATTACTGTTCGTAATGAATACATTGATATTTTTCCTCGAAATACATTCATTACGAAATAAAATAAATTATTCTTTTATATTTTTACATATTCATTACAATATTATATTATACATTATTAATAATTGGAAATACTTTGTAATTTTTATTTGATGAAACCTTTCCCGAACTACGGGGGTATGAGTTTCAAACCTTATCCATTTCATTATACATACTACAAAGTCAACGAAGAAAGGAAAAAAGAGGCGTATATTATAGTGACTCAAGACTTTATTGAGTTTGGCGTGTGCGTTCTAACTGGAAGTGAAAATATCATTAATCTTGCATTGGACGAGTGTGTATATATTGTGACAACAGTTCTGGCAAATTTCTTCGGTCGAGCAAAGCAGTGCGTTAAATGGCAACAACAAATGATTATTCACGACAGGGTGTTGCTCAGATTTCCAATATCTGTTGGGTATATCACACCAAATGTCGTGTAAACAACAAGTGTTGCTACCGTATTCGACTCTATCGGTTCTATTAAACGCAATTCAGACTCGCAGTGCGCATTGGATATAATCAACAGCAGAACATCTGCGGTCAAACAGCCAATTACCCGCGGTTTTTACGGCTTCTTCACCCATAAAACCTTAGAGAGGGTGGCAATAATAAGAGACACTAAGAGGATTATCTGCGGTGGCACAGCTCTATATATTATTGTGCTAACCCGCATTGCGACAACACCTGGCCAAACATTCAATTTGCTTGAGGTCAATAAAAACGAACGACCGAAAAAATATATAAAATCTTTTACAATTAATTATATTACACCGAAAAATAGGGGACGTTATTATTATTGTTCTAGTTGTTGTTGTTCTTATTAAAAAGGGATTCTTTTGGATTAACTAGGTGTCTCAGAACCACCATGGTTGATTAGCAATTAGTGCACATCTTTGAGGGGTCAGCAGCAGGAGGGGGGGATTAAGTTAGCGCATTGTACACTTCGACGGATCCTTTAAGTTGGTCCCAAAATGAGAAATAATAAGCTTTTCCGAAAACTGTTTGCAAACCAGAAACCTTGGCAGGAAACTTCGATACCGGCGAAAGTTTGAAACAGACGTTATCAGTAAAGTTTTTGGTCTAACATAACTACATCAACGTAAATCCGACAGATCTTCTTAGTCGAGGTATGCAATATTGAAAGCGACTGTAGTTCTGTGCAGAAATTTATAGCTCCCGCTTAAAATAAAAATAACAAAATAAAATAAAGGGAGAGAGAGACAGAAAGAGAAAAGAAAATGTGGAATTAGTTTAAATTTCCCTCGACATTTCATGCCGAAAAATCATCGGTTCTTAAGACAAATGGACCCAATGTCTCGTGAACATGATTTATAGCACAATGCAGGTTTATCATATCTTCAATTTCAAATACCATTCTCTTCCACTTTGTGTATTCATTTTTCAAAAAAATATAAATAAAACGAAATATATATGTACGGTGTATGTATTATATGGGTAAATGTATATAACACAATCTTCTTCGCAGACAGTATCAGTTTTAGTGTATTTTTTTGTACTATTTTCTCAAAATTCAATTGTGAGCTCAAACAATATAATATGAAATGAATAGTTTTAAATTTCACACTTAATAAAATAAAAAGTCTCATTTCTTTATTGTTTGTTCAACATTTTATCATCTGCAATTATATTATAGTAATAGTATATTTTTTGATCGTAATAATATATGGATTTTAAATTGAGATAATACGGCTCGTATAATAAACTTATCTGAAAGTGTTTATGTGTATAATAAGTAAATTAATGGATTTCATTAGTTGTTAATGGATAATAGTGTTACATTATGTATACTATAGCTGCTCTATAATATAAAATATTGTACAAAACACCAGTGTCAGCAATCACTCCTTTATCAATATTTTTCAAAGAACTGACCAAAATAAGATATTTCATTAATTATATAATATTATAGTTCGAACGAAATATTTTATTTATCTGTTCGTGGGCTCGTCGAGTGCATCTTTACTGTCAGCTCTAATGAACACGTGGGAATTGATTATATTAAAATTGTATGAAATACAAGATTCGTGTAATGTAAGCAAAAAAACGCTTGTAAATAATATTATATTATAATATATTGTGATAATATTATATCGATTTACTATAGTCTTATACGCCGGGTATCGTGTTTCTTTGAAGTATAGGTAGTATAGGTACGGGCAACGTAAATACCTATATATATATTTTTTTCATTTAAATACTGCATTATTCTGCATTGAATCTATTAGTGATACCTCTGTATGAGTTAAATTTAACCACTTCGTCCGGTTACAAAACAGTTAGAAAAGCTATTAAAATATAAAAGTTTTTCGGAACTGATTAAAAATTAATTACCTGGCGGAAAATCGTTTTTCTTTTCTCTGGGCGTTTTAATTAAAACTAATTCCTTTCTCCCCCTCTCTACATTTGCTTCGTGTTCAAAGCGAACTTTTGCACTTAAAATAGCTCTCGAAAGACGATTTTTTACAAGAGCATATATTTTACCGTTATCTGGTGGACGGCCCTGTCATGGGTCTGGGGCAAAAAAAAGAACGTATTTTTTTTGTATTATTAATTGCGGTCCAGAGAGAGAAATATATCGCGATATGCGTTACAATAGCCACCGAAAAAATATATATTTAAAAAAAATAGCACGCACATTAACAATGATATCAGATCGAAATTGTTTAATTGCACAAACGTAAAAAAACAACTACGAAAAAAAACAGCAACAATATAGCATATCATCAAATCAAGAGTTTTTTTTTAAAATGTTAAGATGAATAATATAATATTTCTTTTTAGGAAGTCTACCGACATTCCATAGATATCGAATTTGATAAAATGTATCACATCAGGGAAATGCTTGTTTAAATAGTTTGTGTTGATGTAACCAAAAGAAGAAGTTCGGGTCTAAAATTACCAATCACAGACAACCTATTAAATGTAACGTTTGTTTCTTTCTGTTTTATTATACTAAAAACTCACGATATTCTAAATGACAGATATTTTTTTTAAAAAACGATTTACCATACGTTATCCGGGTGTTTCGTTTCACATTTGTTTTGGCATTCGTTCAACACCCTCTTAAAAATCGTTTTTTCTTTTTAGTATTATTGTTAATCTTCTACAATATAATATGTGACCTTAGTCTTAGAATGTTTTTTATAAACGTACGTATATGGCTGTTTTCGTGTTTAGTGCTACTTTTACTATAATTAAAATCATATTATACTCCGCAGTTGGTAGATATTAGTCAAACGATAAAACCGAAACATTCAGTTAAATTTCTTAGTAAAAAAACCCAATGAAAAATAACAAAATATAATTGAAATTCGTAAACCAGACGGCGTTTTAATACGTTTTTAAGTATGGAAATGAATGTGATATGGTTCTTATATTTTCGAAAATACCTTCGTAGGTATTTAGAACGAATGCCTCTATAATGGTCTCAACAAAGTACAATGATGATAATATGTTAGCCATGTACATATGCAAGTGTTATTTTATTATTCTGTAGTTGAGGAAAATGCGCAGTTAAAAAGGTTTCTGCGGGCGGGTACTGCAGGCGTAAAAAAAATTATTTACGATATTTATTATGGATAATGATTCCGGTGTTGAGGCGAACTAATAAAAAAATACTATACAGGACCTACATAATATTATGGACATTTTGTTTCCATGAACTCATAACGGCCTCGGCATTTCTGATAAGAACGATAATATATACTATAGGTACCTGGTACACCTATATCGCCGGGCAACGATACATTATTATTATTATTGCTACAGCACGATCGCACCCCCACCCCCCTCTCCACAGATCGGGTCAAATACAATAATAATAATAACATTATTGTCGCGAGCACTATAACGAACACCTCGTGACAAACGTTGCGTTGAACACAATATAATTTACATAACAGCATTACACATGTCACTAATTGTCGGCATATTTAGGTAGGTATATACAGTAGTTTCGGTGTGCAACACATAATTGGACGGTTTTTACGAAAAGGGGCGCAAGTCAAATGTTACAATATTTTTTATACCTTCATTTTGAGTGAAATTATACGTCCGATCGATGATGTCTCGTTATCGTAGTTAAAAAATGCATTTAGTCACAACTCACAAGACCTAAAAATGACTACAATTTAAATTAAATGATAAATAATAAATCCTGAACGGTTTTTGCCTCCTCTAAAAAATTGACAAGTGCCACTTTAAATACGTCCAATTATTATTTAAAAGTTTAATTCATTCACTGGATTCCTTATTTTGAAACATTTCGAGACTGCTGCAGCAGGCGCACACGTGGTGCAGGAATTTTGCCTGTAGAAAAAACGAGCCGACTCGGGGTAAAAACGCGGTGAATAACCGATGTATAGATGCGACTAACAACCTATATTTGGGTGAGGGGGTATCAACGCTATATTATGGATATGGCATCCGGTGAATAGAACCAAACGATTGCACATTATATGAGACGCACAACCAAAATTATGCTATATAAAAGTCTGAATTTGACTCATAAACATATTTTGGTGGTGCTGTGACAAATATAAAATACGAGATGACCCTCCGTGTATATTCGGATGCATTTAATTGTTTTCTCAATGAGTGCTGCTCAGTAATATTTGCTATTCCCTTATTCCTTCTTTTACAGTTCTTTTGTACGTCATATTTTCTTATTTTTCTGCAGAAATGTGCACTAGGGTGCAATGCTTTTAAAATTACTGGGTTGCTCGAGCCCCGAATTCTCTTCACTAGTAACGCTTGTGATTATGACGTAAACAGCATGAACTACGGACACACTAATTCATTATCTAATATTCAAGTGAGTTTACAGTCAATTTTATAATTTGGTGTTTTCAAAAGGGCAAAAAAAATCATCCATTTGCCCTTAATGACCACGCCCTATAAATGTATCGCTTTCCCATGTCTTAATTACTGTCGAATAACATTGTACCGAGTGATCCATTTAACGCAAGATACTCATCATTTCAAAAATGATTAACGTTTATGAACATTTTATTTATACTTAATTTTGAGTAGAATTTATTTTTTAAACAAAAACGTGCATTTTATATCCTTATTACAAAACAAAATAGTTTTAGGAGTACTTTGATATATAAATCGAGTTTCAGACGATTAGTTTATGAGTTACAAGTATTTTAATCTTTGGGTGAAGTGGTACAGGGGTACCTCGCAAAATGTTGGTCCGCTACTCCGCTCATCTAAACTTTAAATACCTATTACCTACTATTATAACTAATAAACTACTTGTCCGAAATTGGATTTTCGTAGGTCAAAGTTCTCCGAATAATTTCCTGCTAAGAAATATTATGGGATCAAAAACGTTTTAGTAACGACTAAACGTTTTGTAACAATATATATAATTATTTTCAAAAACGTTAGTGTTTTCTAAAATAACATTTGAGTGTCTTGCGTCGGAGGATCTCCCCGTACGCATGCCCACTATTTTATTATACTCAGGTGGTTTCGAATAACGACCAAGTCTCTATACGTACAAATCTCTGCCACGCCATGTCTCGAATTTTCCTTTTTCGCATAATGATATGATATTATTGCACGTTACACTGTACACGCAGTCATAGTATTTTATAATATTAGCTTTTCCACCTCGGCGTCTGCGGTACACGCTTTATACATCCGTTGATAATCCGTCAAACAACAATAAAGTTTACGCAGCGTTCGCCGCACAAAAGACTTTTGCAAACGACAGCCACATTATATTATCGCCTAAACTTTAAATGTCAACGGCGCGGCGGGTGACGTAAAATACCGAAATCTTACATAATATTATTATAATATATTATCGTTATACGGTGTGATATTATCGACTTGATAACATTTCAATGGCAGTAAGTCGCTGCTGAGTGCATACAACGGTGTGCCTACTGCAGCGGCAGCACCAGCAGCAGCAACACTATTAAATATACTGTTCTACAATATTGTTATATAGTGATCCACGTCATTTTTATATATATGTGTGCGGACGCGGAGAAAAAGAAATTAATTTCAATTTTAAATATACCGAAACCGCGAGAATTTCGACAAGTGTTATTGAATGAAAATTAATAGTGTGTGCGTAAGCTGTATACTTACGCGGAGTCTGCGATAAATCCTAAAAAAAATAGAGTTCATTTGTTTTAATTTAAACTCTGCATTTATTTTAATTTTTTTTTTTATATTTGGCGGAGGGTAGTTCCGGTTGTTTTCGGTTCGCCGGTAACCGGTGGGCGATTTCGGGTCTAAAGCCTCTGGAAATTAATTCGGTAAAAACAAAAAGGGGAAGCATTTTGCTGGTGATAAAAATCCTGATTTACTATATATATATAATATTATATACTCCCTCACGCTTAATGCGGCCATAGAATTATATATATTTTATAGTGTATGTGCGTGATGATCGCAGTCTTGAGTATATTATATATATTTAGGTGGTGTTGTTGAGAAATATTTCCAATAACTATTATATTATCGTACAGGGCAGACTGGGGTCGGGTCTATTCGTCGACTATCCTTTTCATTAAACGGGAATTTCGGAGTATATTAATAATAATTTGCCCGTGGGTGGTAAAAGTGTCCTGGCCACGATAGGCTCCCCATAATGGACGGCCGTGACGGGACTTTAATGAAAGCTCGCATGGTGCGGCGGCCGGATGAAAGGGCTCAAAACGCAATTATCCTCAGCCTTTGGTGACCTTTGGCAATCTCACCTGCGATATTAATGTGCCTTCGGGTCGTACATAAATTAGCCAACAGCTTACAGTGTGAAAACATCTTTCCCGGCAGCATTGGCATATGCGGACGCCGGAAGTAAAATTTGTACATTGTTATCGTGTATTTTAAGGGTTGTAAGGCATTTTAATATCGTGAGAGGATTGACCATGAACCATGTTTAATTGTAATATTATTGTTAAATATTAACTTACTCGCATGTCTGAAATGGTAAAATTGATGAATAAATTTGACTGTTCTTTTTTTGTGTATTGCATAAACTGTATTAATATTCGTGTAACACATATTCTATTTTATAGTGCTTTTAATAATTAGTAGAGCTTTAAATGTTTTTTTTTTAAACAAATAGAACTAAATACAAAAAAAAAAAAGAAGAGCTATTAAGTACTTTCAGATGTCGTATTATGGCCAGAGTGTTTTTACGATAAAAGATTGTTTGTGACAACAATATCCGTGTAAAAGTTAATTGAAAAACTGGCCCATAAATTTTAACCCTCAAGGCAGTGCATTAATATGTCCTCTTTACCAGGCAGTGCCAAATTGTTAGTTTCAGTTCATTTTTTTTTTAAATCTTGAACAAAAAATATTTAGTTTTTGTAAAAACGTGATTTTGGGAGTTAAAGCGTCATTAATAAATTAAAGTATAAATTTGGCATTATTAGTGTGAAATGTTTTAAAAAGTTTTTTGGCATAAGTTTCAATTTTTGTGAAGCTTTATGTTTTTTGAGAGATGGTAAATAAACTGCTGGATTCATTAAATGTAATAAACAAACGGACTGGAAGAGAACTATTGCACTTAAAACGCCGACGAAACATTTAATTTAAATGTGATTTAGTCTGCTCAATTATAAATTATTGTCAAAATGAACATAAATTATTTTTATTCATGCAATGAATTAATAATGCACCACTTGAATCTCGAACAATCTAAACAGTTATTTTCGGAAATTCGCATGACTAATGTTAATATTATGTGTGAGATAGTTTTGGGAACAATTTTGAGTTTATGTCCTGTCGATATAAGACGCCAAGACGGTGGTACAACTTTGAATAAGTTCGTACAATGAATACATATTTATTCTCAACTCGTTAAATAACTTAATCTAACGGGTATACCTAATACAAATTGATGTAGTCAGAGATATAATAATGTTCAGTTTGTTAACATTAAATAATTGAAAGCTCATTTGAACTTTAAGATTATTTCAACAAACCGATGAGTAAAAAAATATATTTTTAAAAATTCGGGTGGATCGCTCTACTTTAAACAAGGTTTCGAGTGTACCTGGTCGTATCAAAGAATTCGGTCTTATTCGATAGTAAGTAGAAAATATGATTTATGAGTAAGAAATTCAACATTTGAATAATAACATCATACATTATATCGCGGTTATGTGTTTAAATGATAAATGTAGAATGTAGTTAAACGTTTTGTTTGAACAAAAGTGACGGACGTATCTTAACGTCAAAAATATTACATTTCGGCGTATTAATATATAGCTTGATGGTTAAAAACTATTTAAATACAATCATTTAAATATACTATTGAAGTAGACAAAAACACGGTCAAAAGTAAAAAATTTTTTTGACATATTATATCGCCGATTGGAGATTGCAAACGAGCTACGACTAAATTGTTTGACGGGCCAAATAAGATTATATTTTAACAAAGGTACCGACGAACGCAAACGAAATGTATTAGTTAATTCCAGACAAATATTTACGTCGAAAAGTAATATTTCAGATGGCTGAACGTATTTTTAGGATCAGCTTATATATAGATTCGTGGACCACATTGATGTGTAACGCATTACCACGTGGCAACAATAATGTTTACAGAAATCGAAGGGCTGCGTACAATATAATATATTATATTATTATGTATATTTGTATACATAATGCCCATATATGTATATTAACATAGCTTATAACGTACATGTGTATACAGAGTGATTCGCTGGATATCCCTCGCCGCTTCCCTCGTTTAAATATCTATACTCATTTTGAAAACAGCATTGTTGTTCAATAATATAATAATATATAATTTAATTTATCTTCAATAATATACATTAATCATCAAATATTGTGCGGAAATGTGCAAAAAAAAAAAAAA
>PVMI01000958.1:3179-19023 GCA_008528875.1 Aulacorthum solani | reverse complement strand
AAAGGAAAAAAACATACGATTGCAGTAAAATCCCAGTCCTAGTTATAGTAGTGTGTACTTACGCTGATTAGGTACTTAGCTATTTATGACAAGTAAAGACGGTATTTACGATAGATATGAAAATTAACAGCTGACACGATAAAACAATCATCCTATTTTTCTTTCGCAAAAGCGTAGTTATTCAAAATCTAATTTTCGGAATTTTTAAATATATTTAAATTGTTGTGATTTTTCGCACTATTTCAGCAAAAGTGACCATTTCAAAGGACCATTATCCTTAATATAAACATTTTAATAGTTGCAAAACTGAAAACTTGCTCGTTACAATTTAAAATTAGGTACAACCAAATTGTTAAGAAAAAAAATGTCCACTAAATAATTCCCAGTACAATAGGAAGGAGGATTCTCATTTGAAAAACAGAAGTTTGTATAGCCTTAGAACACTTACACTAACAAGCATAGCATGAAAATCTCAAGAATTTTAAAAATGGTCTTTTAAGTAATATTCGAATGTTCCAAAAATCAAAGTTTGAATACAAATACCTTAATGTGTAAACAAATGAAAAAAAATGGGGAGGGAAGCATGCTCGGCAAATCGCCCTGTATACCGTGTGTTGTGTGCATGTACTGTTAGTGGGCACGTTTGTCCTGCAGTGTGCACAGGTCGTCGTTGTTTTGAATACTGATGTGTATATTTTGGACGATAACATACGGTATATATTCGTGTGGAATTATAAGTTAATTAGCCGTCGGTTGTTTTAGTATGCGGTATAAGCGACTATAAGGGCTTGTCGGGGGACGATATTATGTGTACCGGCCATGTGTGTGTGTGTGTGTGTGTGGTATCATCGGTAGTCGGTAGATACCAGAAAATCCCGGGAATCCCGCCGGCGAATAGGATGCGGAAATTGCGACGTAAATAATCAACGGGGTCCATTCATGACAAATTGCACAGTTGTTGAAATCCACCCCTTCTCGACGTCGGAGTGTATCGATATTATATTATATTGCAGTAGACGTATCGTTTATAATGACGTTCGAGGGACCAGGGAAAATAGGCCATGACAATCGAAATTGAAATAAAGTTATTAGTTATTATATTACAAAATAGTGTACCACTTCATTACATTATTCAAATCATTCGAGTTTATATTATATATATAATTCTACTTATCGCTAAAAGGTAAAGTGTATTTACTTAGTGTTTTTTTTTTGTTTACTTTTTTTTAACCTATAGATATTGTGATTTTGGACTAAGTAAAACTTTTTTTTCTAACTGATTTTCACGATTTCGATTTTTGTAACGCTTTGTTTGTTGCCATTGGGCATATAGAAATACAAATCAACAATAATAAAATAAAAACACTCAATTAAATTTCTAACAAAATTTAGAATGCTACTAGATATTTTTTACTGCACTAAACTCAAAAATATATTTATGATTCATCAATTTTCCTTTCGGAGGAATAATATCTAGTCACATGATATCTACTTATAATATTATACACAATTGAAAATAAAAATAATGTAATTGTTTTTACTTTTTCAAAGTCTGTTTTTGATTTTATATTATTATCTATACAAACGCATAAATTGATACTGGTCGTTTGATATTTTTTTTTATCTTGAAATTTAATACTGCCATAAACCATCGTTAACATGGACCTTATATTTCGTGGCCATTAAAATGGTGTGCTATCTGTCTAAATTCACCAAAAATAAACATCGTATTACATCCGTATGATCATCATATAAGAACTTCGTACCATTCGTTAAAATTTAGCAAAAAAACCATAATGATATGCGTTTTTTCTGGGTCTTTAACTTTAGCTCACTAAACACGGCTTGTCACTACAACTGGTGTCATTATAAACGGTTTCTACTGTTTACCTACCTACATATTATTATTATACAGGCGCAACGTTCGGTCCGCAGCAGGCGCAAGTACGTAGGTGCAAATCACTTACACTGCTGCAGCACACAGCCCACACACATATCACCCACTGCCGCTTTTCACCGGCCGCCGTTCGGCGTGGATAAAAAATTATTCACATTTCAATTTTTCGTGGCGATTAATTGATTTTTTTTTTACGATAATTACTATCGATCGTCCTCGTCACACGTCAGCGCCACCACAACGGAAATGTAATACGACGGCGATGATGGAATCAATCGGATTTTTCCAAAGACGTATCTTTTTTATAGGACTTGCACAATGTCTGCACAGTGCCTACTACGTATACTTAATTTTTTTTTATCGAATTCACTGTTAATAATAGTAATAATATACTGTTAGTTATTCGCGGTGCACAGTGTACCTGGTACACGATCCTATCTGACGGTTTCGCGACCACGACAATCGTTTTGTGCAGAAACTGTTAACATCATGTATGCACGAAAGTTAATTTTAAATGAATGATATCGTGTGTTTTTCAAGCTTTATCCAAGCATCTACTATATATTTCACAAACAATAAACTTTTTATGTCGTGGAAATGTTGCCAAAAACTGTGTACAAACTCTATAAACAAGCACTATATTATGAAAATTATTTTTAATGTTCTATAATCGCATGGGTAGTTGACTCGATAAGCATGTGTTTTTTTTTTTTATTACGTTCTTCATTTGTCAAAACGTCGAGATGTCTACCACACACTTCTATTCATGCGTTGGATTACGTATGCATAAACATTTAACACGAGCAGTAGCTTCTGACATTTTAATTTCAGTACTACTCAACTCGACGACGACTCCATGGTAATAATAATATTATATAATTTATACTTGAAGCGTCTTGATATTCTTAACAATACCTATATACAATTTATGTATATATATACGCGCTATATAGGTATATGATATAATTTTATAATAGGTCATTCTGTTTAATTAATGACCATTGTGTTCGCAAAGATCGTTATTATATTAGGACATGATTAATGACGAGAAAAACTATTTATGAAACTATAATTAATAATATATATATTTGTATAAAGGTAATACACTTACAATCGTTCCAATCGACCGAGATGTTTGAAAGCTCCTTTCTCAATCGTATGAATTTGATTGTCCGACAATTGCCTTGAAAAAATAAGAAAAAAAACAATTAAAAAGAAACATTTTTCAATTATAAAGTTTCTTATAAAAAGGGTCTTTTGAGGGGGAAGGGGTGAGTATATATCATATACAAGAAGAGAAAAAATACGAATGATTTGATTGCGTTTTTAAGAATAAAGTAAACAATATAAAGAAAACTAATTTAATTGGTTACAAATCCTACTGCACGGAAGAATGATTCTCAACTTGCTGTTTGACAGCAGTATCGAAGAAATATTGCCATTTATTAAAATTACTTTTTGTCCGACTTACAGTTCAAAAACTTACACCCTTATATTTGAGATAAAAACACGCCTCGAATACACAACAATATAAGTTTCAAGGTTCAAAAAATACTTTGTACACGTTATTAAGCATGTCTTTTATAGAGAGATATAATATAATTTAAAAGAAAAAAGAGAAATGAAATCACCGGACGAGCAGTGCAGTCTCAGTGGTAATTATCATCGCACCCAATCAAATTAATTAACCCCGAGCGTAGGTAATTAATACAGTTTTTTTTTGAAACATGAATATAATCAACAAATTATTCAACAGTCACATACATAACTATAAAATATTTTATGAATTTAGGACTCTAACTTCCCCTCTTCGTGTATACTTTTTCATACCACTGATGGTGTTTGGAATGTCGAGCCTGAACAGGAATTTCTCCTTCGCAGTTATTTATTTAACATTTGGATATTTTTTCGATAATTATCATTAGGTTTTAATAATAATAATAATAAATATAACGCGTAGGAAGGTCGAAACCAAATAAAAAGGTAAAAAATAATAATTATATTTTTAGGCTTCACTATAATACACTGACCCGGGGCGAGTCACTCGCTGGTGGGCTGCAGTTATTTAAATCGAAAATATTCGTCTACTGGTTATGAAAAACGACGCCGTCGGATCTACAAACTCAATGAAAAAAATTTCAAAAATTTAATCCCTTTAATCCTACCGGGGATGGCATGAACTCGTCCAGTGTGGTGAGAAATGCCTGGGGTGGAAAAGCCATATATAGGGGGAATGTTTGTGTCGTATATATATATATGGATAGCTGTTCTGAAAAATAGAATGACACTGCACATATGCCATACTTGTGCGAAACCCGATATTATATTTTACGTACGATTAGATAATAATTGTGTGAAAATTAGCGATAATAATGATATCAATATTGTAGGTATGGGGGTTTGTTTGGTGATTGTGAGGGGCTCATTACCCATATAGGCGACATTATCTATTATCTTATGTTCTTATTTTTTTATTTGATCTGATAATATTGCATACAATGAAATTCAATACAAATCTTCAAATTACATATAATAGCTAGTATGTGACACACACACAGGCGTATACGACGGCGGGAGGTTTGTCAGAGACTTCTTGCTTATAAATAATATTTTTTTTTAAAGTTTAAAAAATATGATATTGTTGATTTTATTATTTATAAACACATTTGGCTATAACTTATTATTTCACTATAATAATGAAATGCGGGAATATAAAAATTTGATACATTTCAACTATATTATCGAAATCAGGATCCACATGATAATATAGTAAAACGCAATAGATAAAAATTGTGATAGGGTAGCTATAAAATATTAATTATATATTATCATCAAGATGGTTTAAAGATACTGACACCGTTAGGACAATATGTTTCAATTGTTCGTCATACACTCATATTTTGTGTATATTAAATAAAATATATGAGTGTCATATTATTTGTTGTTATTGTGTAAGGCCATGGTTGTTGTTTAAAATCAACAATTCATTTAAATTGTCATTTATATAGTTATTTAAATTATATTATATTATATAATTATAATAGGGCTTTACATTTGGTGAATTTGAGAGTTTTGTCTGAAATTATATTTTTATACACTAGTTTAAAAATTGTACATAATATAACCAAAGTTTTTTCCACCGATCCCCCTCCTCCTACGAAATTTATGTATAAGCCACTGATCACAGTTGCGTGTACATTATTAACTATCTATATTAAATATCTATTTGCACCTCTGAATATTGTATTTTTAGTTTGACTATTTGAGATAACTTTTTTTTTTAAAGACTGGACGAAAGACTGTGGAAAATTGAACAGAAATCGTACAGTAATAGAGTGTACCACAATTTGATATTAAAAAAGGAGTTATAAAATTGGATTTTTATATTTTTAACAAGATACCGAGCAACCAGTAGATTATGTTTACAAGATGCTGCGAGGCGCACTTGCTATGGTGTATATTTATACTTAAGAATAAATAATAAAAGTCTGAAGGCGAAATTCGCGGGAGTGGAAAAAATAAGTTTCCGTTCTTATTAACACGAATAATGAGAAACTGGGTTTCCTCCATCCCTACTGTTTGTTTTTTGTCCCTTTTCGCTACAAATATCGATGAATAATTTCAAGTGATTCAAATACTAAGTCGCTGCCAAAAATCACTTGAAGTTATTATTTTAAAAACAATTTTTATGTTTATTTACTTGGTTCTTTTTTATCCCCTGTCTGTTCGAATAATAAAACATATAATATATTTAAAAAGTCCCTGAAAACCATCCTCTATTTATATACACTCGACCCTCTACATAATATACTCAGTAGGAGCTCTATTAAATTTTCACAGGTCGCCAGACAAAACCAACAAACTGGACGCAAGAGGGGAACAAAAAAAAACCATAAATCAAGTTGACTTTTAAAGATACATATTTATATAAATACAAGGTAAAAACAAAAGTACTTACAAGACTCGTAAATTAGTCAGGTTGGCAAAGTCAGTAGACGATATGACCGTAATGTTGTTTCCCTGCAAGTCTCTGTAAATAAAAATAAATACATTTATTAGTTTATTATTTAAAATTAAAATAACAATGAGGAAACTTCACCGGTCCCATTATTCACAATGAACATTGAAGCATAATAATAATAATAATAATAATATCCATTACCCTTACATCCAAACTATTAAAATGTTTTAGAAAGTATACAGTGTTGTCGGAGTGTGAAAATCGTATGCATTGCTATAACGTATTTTAACAGACTAATTATGATTCTTACATTTTACACGTCATACAACACCGTCGTCAGAACTTAATGCACAAAACCAAATTTTTTGAGTTTCTAACAGGTGACGAGCGAAATGCTTAGATTTCCTCCTGAACCGTAGTCATTACGATTACAGTCAACATTATAGATGATAATTTATTCACAGTAATTCGCCCATCATGCTCACCCCCTTTCTGTTCTTCAATAATTTAGTTATTTAAAGTCTAATTTTTGGAATTTTCAAATACCTATTATCAATATTTTAAAATTCTTTAACCTACTTGTACCTAGTACCTACTTAGGTAATGAGTGTCCTGCGAAGACGCAAACTTTTATTTTTCAAATGATAACCTCTTTTTTTCCACTGTAACTATTAATTTTTTTTTCGTATAAAATCTGAATTTGAATAAATCCATTATAACATTTAAAAAAAAAAAAATGGAGGTTAGTGAGCATGCTCCGTGAATCGCTCGGTATATAATATTGCTATGTGTACATAGTCAGCGGCGAGGCACTGCTACAGCGTACAAAGTGACTGTAATAAAATCCGGCGCGTTTATTCGGTGGTTTATTGTCCATAAATCAGAGACGGACGGTAAAACGTCGAAAAACGAAATCATTACAATGGGACTGGCTGCGATAAAAACCGCGGGGTCGGTTGTAAACGTTATTAATTTTACACTTTAAAACACGGACCCCGCTGAGATCGAGAGACCCGTGTCCTGGGATAAAATCAGTGCACTGTCGTCGCATTCCGCACACACCACTTAAATAAAACACCGCACACCTCCAATCATAATATGGCCGGTACCTAATGCTTTGCTAAAACCGTTTGAATCGCCAACGTAATATCAAACCTTATCGTTATTAATGTGTGTGCTGGAGTGACACACGTGAAAGTCGTCGAAACAAAAATGCGTTTTCCCGGTAGCTCGTGTGCTTGGAAATCGATTTTTTTTATTTTTGTTCCATTAAACGATATATATATATAGGCTCGATTTAGGTTCTTTATTGAACATAGAAACGAGCACGAAACGTCGACAACGACCACCTTCTGCTTCTTCTTCGCCGATCGTAATCTCTTCGACAAAAAAGTGCTCCAACAAAGCGGCTTAACTTGTTTGCTGGCTTTCCACTCGAATAGTTACCGTTTGACGAGAGCCATCCAACGGTATAATGCATGTAAAATATACCATTTCATATACTCTTTATCGTAAATCATTTTTTTTTTTTGCTCCGTACATTTTTTTTTATCCATGTCCGTTCTACCATTTATATAAGGCTTCTGCCATATTATAACTAAATATGATTTCAAAAAAATGGCCAAGTGGAAAACTTATCGGCTTAAAAATGATAAAATATTAAAATCTATATGGAGGTACTCGACTGTAGTTTCAAAAAAAAAAAAAATTGTTTTTTACGTATAGGTAGTATAATAATATAATATTACACTTTTACACATTAAAACATTTTTTAACAATAAATGAATACAAATGGATTTCGTGTTGCAAAAATGAACACATTATTATATTATTACATATTTTAATCTGAACAAAATTTAACTACTATTTTTAAATTAATTTTTCATGGAAGGATTTCTTTTAAATAGTGCATTATTTAAACTCGGTTGGACCATAATGCGTTTTAATCAAATAAAATATATTTATCACGAATTCAGTTGACTGTAGGTATAAAGCATTTATATTTTTACCTGGGGGCAAATTAAAATTACAAAATATACATCTTACACGAATAGGTACATCAATGAATGGCTTCAAACAAATATAGTACAAACAATATACAAATGTTATAGTCATACCAATATAACTCGAGCATACAAACATTCTTGGGATACAGTAGTTGGATCGACTACAAATGATGAGGTTATATTTAAAGCAAGCAAATAATATTACCTAACAACGGTTCAAAGAGCAGCTTAAATTAGGTGAAAATAATCAAGATTTTGTTATAAACAGACGTTTGGTAATTTTTATTTGTCGGTAAAAAACAAATATCATTGTTAGACAAATATTTACATTTTCCGGGTCAAAATACAAATCATACCAAAATAGCGATTAGTGAATGATAGAATGATGAACATTAATATTGAAAACATAAATCATACGGAGAACCTGTATTATAAGATTTCAATGAAAATTATCAAGGACCAATTTTGTAATAATTTGGGGCTCATTGCTAATGAATAATAATTAATATTATTATTTAAGTGCGAAGCATCAATCATCTCGGCTTTTTAACCGCAATTGGTAATATTGAATACTTGAAAACCCATTAAAAACTAAATTAATTTGTTACTATAATTGTAAAAAAATGAAATACCGCGAGTGTGTGGCTCATTTATTGTACAAACCAGTCGTTGTAAACCATATGACAATATTTGAACTATACTGTTTAAACACCTCAGTGCGGTCGGTTACACTCGAAAAGGCAATGTAATTGCGTTTGGGAAACGATGTCTTTTTTTTTTTTTTTGAAAGCCAAGTTTGAAAAAAATACAAATACCACGTGCACGGAGGAAATAAAAAACAAAGAAAGGGTAATTTGTTAGTCTCAAGTCTGCGACGAACAATATAGTGCTGTATATTGTTTTCCGCTCTTGTCCGCCGGCTAAACGAAAAGAATTACCAATCGATTTGTCTGTTTTCGACATACAAAAAAATTGCGAAACATAAAGAAAACCGTCAGCGCCAATACTGACTTGTAATAATGCGAGTAGGCGTTTTTACCAAATATACATTCAGGTAGTGTGAAAAGTTGGGAGAATAATCAATTGATCACGTCTTGTCAATTTTATATTGTTTATTTAAGACTATTTCACCGATATTATAGGTTAATAACGATATTCATTAAATTTCGTTTCAAGTATATCAACAATATTAACGAGAACTAATACGTTTTTTTTAATTAATAATTATAACAACCAAACAACCGTGATTTACATTCTGTAAACAATAGTAACGATTGGAACTCGTCTGGGAACTAAAACAATGAAGATTGAACAATTCTGACAAGTCCGATCCACGCGCATAATAGCTATATTTATATACGACTGAAGTTTAAATTACATTTACTTGAAAATTAATTTGTTTTTACAACTTATAGAATTTGAAATTATTATTATTCTTTTGGGAGAGATACAATATTACATCTAAAAATGACCAAATTGAAATTGAAAGTAAAAAGTTTTATTTTTGTATAGGTTTTCATTTTTTTTTCATTTCGCGACAGTAAAGAACTTGTTATAATATATTAGGTGCCTATATTATATTTGATATAATTCAATTTTTTAAAAGACAAAACTGAAATTAAATAATAAAAAAAAGTAATTCTTATTATATCACGTTTGTATCTTAACATCTGGATGGAAATTAATGTTTTATTATATTTGAGAACAATTTAAACGAGAGAGTTAATAATGATATTGATCATGTTAGCGACGTATAATTAAATTTAAATATTATTCGATGTCGATTGAATACATTTTCCAATCTACTGACTTGATGTCACTTAAGATATTTCTCAAGCATGTAACCGCACACAGGGTGTCGTTTATCAATCGGACACGATGTAATACATCATTTTAGGGTGTTTCGAAAACACGCAGTCTTTAGTTTGGGTTGAGCACCACAAAACTGTTATACCCCGTATACGACCGTAGCGGGGTCGTCCGACGCTCGTAAGAAAACCGCATATTAATGGGAGACAAAAAATAGAATACAAAATAAAATACAGGCTACAATCAATTGTCGAGATAAAGTGAAAACACATCTGACTGGTCACGATTAATTTTGAAAGGAGAACTGTAGATAAATTGGGAAACAACAAAATATTCACTGTCAAGCCACTAGTGTTGGACGACGATGGCCGCCGTCTACGGTCAGCCGGCTTATAAATCTTCAGTGACAAGCAGAGACTTAACTTGTTGAGGTATCAGTGTATAATATTACATGTTATACATATATACCGTACACATCGCCCGGTCCCCACCTACGGAATGTCAGAGAGAAGACAATTGTTTAAATTATCGTCTGTCAAATACGGTAATTAGGCGTTCCCTGGCAAGGACAAATTCAAATTGTCGCCCATTCATATTGTGCTGCAGTGGAGATTACAAATATAATTGTCCCGGTGTATATTATATACACTGCAGGAATCTTATATAGCGAACAGATTCAGAATTTCCGAGCTTAATAGTTATTCAGTCGGTCTTGCAGGTTTATTAAATGGAATGAAACATTTCTTTTTAAAGTATAGCTCAACTATAGTCATATATATAATATATACAATGATACTATGATATTATTATCAGTGAACGTTCTAATTTTTCGTCAAGAGAAAAATCCAACTCCGTGTAATAAATGTTGATTAGTAGAACGGAAAATTTAATTCAACTAAACCAAGTTTTGCACTCAGTTAAATCTTATTTTTAGTCTTATCACAAGAACTTTAAATTAATATAAACTACAAGCCTTACAAGTTACAGTAGAATATATTATCATACATTTTGAAAACAACATAATACATTTTTTAGTGGTGTAATGCACCTGTAAAAAATAGAACACGATGTTATATGTACATAGTTGCCATCTACCGAAAATCGTCATGTCGGTAAAACTTTTGTCAACATATTTCGGATTAATTTTGTTGTGGGCGCGCACTTACGATTTCGCCATTATTATTATTGTTATTATTTCATTCGAATCGATACGGTGCTGATTGAAATCGTTGTAGAACAAGTCGTTTAAAAGCAATACGAAAACACATAGTTGGGGTGTCGCGATCATAATGTTATGACCCCGGTATGCATATTATATAACCGTTTGAAACTGCAGGGGTATGTGCGGTATACATACCTACCCCCTGAAAGCCTTTTGTGTGTACACACGCAGCGCGGCGTATGGGGTTGGAGACGAACTAGGGGAGGGGGTGGCGAACGGGCCTCTGCAGGAGCGATCGAAAAATGTTTTTGGAAATTAGGGCTGCCGGATAATTAAATTTCCGTCGATTATTTTGGCCGCGTGGAAAGGTGCAGGGAAACGGTAGCCGACAAAGGAAGAGGCTTGTTAGCGTGCTGTCAAAAATAGTTGCCAGTCAAAAAAGGGTCCCGCGCGTGCCCGGACAGATGTTCACCGCTACCGCCGCCGCCGCCGCCACCGCTTCTGCCGCTTTCGAATTTATGTAATAATATTTCGGAGACGGCGAAAATTATAACGTCTGCGTGCCTCCTCGTGTACGCATATATACATATATTTAATATCATATCGTATATTATTATTATTATTATTATATGCACGCCGAAAGTTTGTCATCGGCTGAGCGTGGAAAGAGCCAATTAATAAACGAAAGCGCAGCCGGTCTCCGTTTCCATTAGCTGCCTTCAGCCCTGCTCTCCGCCGTGGATCATGTAAAAGTTTTCCGCGGAATTTTACATTCGGGGCGGTGGAGGCGTCGGTGTTTAAAAACGGGCCAATGTGTTTCCCGATAACCCTTTATAATAATATTATATGGGAAAACGTCGGAGATTCGTAATAAATCACATAATTATTTATATTGTCTGGCGGCGACGCTCAAGCGATTTCAAAATCGAGTTTGCTGGGTTTTCAATAAGCCACCATAAAATACGCCGTCTCCTCGAGCTCACTTCAGAAATTCAATAATGCGCTTATTGCTGCTTTTCTGCCCCGTTTAGATGTCCACTTAAAAACCAACACGTCTTACGACTATGTGGCATATAATTGTATTCAAAACAATTAATATTTTTTATATATTTTGTGAAAACAATTAAGTAGTTGATACTACACTATAAAATATATCACTGTCCCTATAGGTTAAATATATTTTTAAGTTCTAAATCAGATCATTTTAAAATTTAAGTACATATTTTAATGTCCATCAGCCTGGCATCCCGAAATCAAAATTTTAAAGTTCAAATATACCAAAAAAAAATACTAACCAATTAGTAATTATTCGTGACCGCAAAATCAGAATTTGAAACCTAAGTGTTACCTAATCTCTAAATTTGTTTTTTTTTCAGGTGTCGGACTGATGGAGCCAGGCTTAGGAACCTCATATTATAAACTTATAAATGAATAATGTATCTACATAATTACACTCGTATACAAATGTTGTGTTTTGATATGCAATATTAGCACAACATTTGTAATAATTATTCACGAGTAAAAAAAAAACCCGCTTGAACAATTCCAATTAAGATGTTCTTTCGAGTGCCATCTATTTACAGAATGCAAACTACTATAATTCAATAATAAAATTGTATTCAATTTTAGATTAATTGTGTTTTGATTGTTTTGACAACTGCAATTCAAAACAAATAAATGCATTTTCAATCACAAAAGTTTAACAAAAATACACAGGAGACCGTTCAAGAGTACTGTCATATATTTACGCTTAAAAGAATTAGGGGGAAGTAATTTGAGAATACAAACTAATACAATACGAGGGATTGGAGATTTTGAGCATTATATTATTATTTATAATGTCGATCATCATATAATATAATTAAATCTAAAAAAGTACTGCGTAAAACCGTACACAATTCATTATTAATGTGTGTGTGGCTTATAAAAAAATCTTCGATCATAAACAATTACGAAAATCAATATCAATTATCACGAAAGAGACATGCAAACAATATAGTATGAAGTATGCGACTGGGCTGTTTGACTAACTTTGTTTCGCGCCGTCTGTCGTGATGAATCCTTTAAAATAATGATTAAAAAAACAATTCAACTTTATCATCTGTTCGGAGCACACTAATATTTATTTAACTTATCTTTCGCAGCTTAATCGTTGTTTTCGTTATAGAATAAAGCGTTTTGCACATATTATTATATGTAAAGTTTCGTTAAAATTTGGTAATACTCCAAATAAAACGTTTTGAAATGCTTTAAAGTTTTAAATAGTTTTAGGCAATACAAGTTGCAAATGGACCGACGTTTTTAATAGATGAACTCGATTGATAACAACTCCCAACCTCATTCGTCGATAATTTAATGTTTCCAGATTGTACGAGAATTACTAAAATAGAATAAAGTATTAACTTTTTTTAAATATTATATTTTTAGACCAAAATTGCTTAGATTTTCGAGGGGATCATGTGTCATTATGTTGTCTTTATTAATTAAAAAATACATATATGTTCTTGACATATTATGTGCAGTTCCTCGGAAGAAAAATGTTTTCTTTAATCATCATTGAAAATATTAGACCAAAAAAAATGTCTTACTGGACCTTTGCCAAATTGCACACTAAACATTACTCAAACAAGCGTTTTCAGTATAATGTGATTAGCGTGCGTGGATTAACGATCTGAAAATATTTTATTATTATTATTATTATTAGTTTGTTCTGATTAAATTTTGAAATCAATGTATTCACACGTGTACATGGTAGGTTTTAGTGATTGACTTATCAAATATTAATCATAATTTACAATGTCCTATAATATTATATAGGAACAATAAAGGCACGGTTTTAGACAATTGACCGGACTCCCGGGCGTATATATGGTTATAGGACTTAATTAACTATTCCAATAGCGTTTAATGTACACCGATCGATATAAATATAAAGTGACCAATCACCGACGTGATTTATTACTGCTGGAAGTGCATATATTATATATAATACACAAACGGTTTTGCTGGAAAACGTCAAGTAAATTAGTAGATTATTTAGGATTCGATTGCAATTATATCATGGCACAATAATACATCGAAACGCAACTATATTAATTCGCATATCGGTTTTCGAATATACTATTAATATCATAATATAGTTTGTACAAAATGAAAATATTACATAATATTATATATGACTCAAATCACTATTTGCATTATTTGTTATCAACCTCAGTGTGGAGAATTCTTATGATTACAGCAGGTTGATAACAGATACGATGAGTTGAGTAAAGAGTAAAGAGTGAAATATTGTTATATTAAATTGTTAAATATGTGTTAAGCTTATTTAAAATTAATGTTAACGGCTATAAGGATAGACTTAAATATTGTCGTTTATTTGTTTTCGGGTTAGAGTATATTATATCATAAAGGTAGTGAAAATAAGGCATGTAAATAATAAAACAAATAATTTGTTTTCAGATCAACACACAATTTGTCTATTTTTTACAATTTCGTATAAATTTAATAATATATAAGGAATATAAATACAAACATAAAAATAAATATTATTCATATCGCGTGTAAAATAATAATGTTTAATTTGTCTAATGCATGTTACGTCGGTATCGTAGGTATCAAATGGCGGGGACCAGAAACATAATTCAACACTCGTTCAAAATAAATGGTCTCTAGTATAGTACCACTGTAGTGCATACGTAATCCTAAATCGTCGAGTGCGCAACATAAATATTGAGATAAACCTTCCGAACAAATCGATAGCCGACGATAATTGTATTGCAGAGACGAGCCACTGTGCAGATAGCTTTTATATACAGTTAAAACCGATTACACATACCGAGGCCTTCGCTTCCTTTTGGCGACTTCCCTCCGCAGCTCGGGCGGTCGGAATCTTTTATTGTTTTTGGCGTGCGCCGCCGAAGTGATTTACCTTGTAAGATAACGAGCCCCAGCGTCTACCCTTAAAACAACATTAAGGGTTTGTATTTCACATTCCCCGCCGCCGCCACCGCCGCCGCCGCCGCCGTCAGACCGTTGGTTTTTGTTACGTAATTTGTTTTACTCGGATGGCGCAAAAGGAAATGGTGCTTTTGTGTTTGTTTCCTCGGCAAGACTCAGCTAGCTAGCCTTCCAGTAAACGGAACCCTTAATAAACGCTCACGCGCGCACACACACACACGACCGAGAGACATTATATTATTGTTTTCTTCTTGTACACAGTGATGTGGGGAGGGGATGGGGCACCGGTGAGCTACCCTCCCCTACCAGGGAAGTTAATAAGGAGAGGATTCGCACACAGTAATTTGCGTATTCTCATTAATGCCGAGACTATCGCGGGGACTTGTGGCCTGGAAAATGAGATTTTCTTTCCTTTTAAGTTCACGAAACTCAATTAGTTCTGTACAAGAAGTGCAGAGAAAAAAACCATACAATTGCAAACACCGAAATGGAAATTGTATTATTGTTCCATACAAATTGGGACTTTTTTTCCAGCCGTAGATCCGTCCGTTGCTCAGAAAATAATGAGTTAAAAAAAAAATACGCCTACAACATTTACACGTCATTTGGAATCAAAGTGAGTGCAACTATCAGAGTATCGCCAAGACGTGTATATACTTATCATAAATTATTTTACCAGCGACCGTAGTATAGTAGCAACGACAATGCAGCGGCCAGACGGCGGTAATATTATAATACGGCACTATAAATTTGAATTTATTATGTTTATCTAAGTTAATATAATTTCAAGATAAATCCAATGGACGTCATAAATTAAATTGAAAACGAAAATTCATCATTTGCGAACACTCGCCTAAAATGACAACTTATTCTTTATTATTGGAACTTACATTTCATTTGTGCACAGAAACAATAAATTATTATTTATTTTACATTTAACAACTGTCAACAACTTTTTTCAACAGACTTGTTTGTATAAAAAAAAAAGGAAAAGAAGTGTAGATTCGCAAGACGTAACTTACTAACATAATTGTTTTGTTTTTTTTTTT
>PVMI01000938.1:3903-14292 GCA_008528875.1 Aulacorthum solani | reverse complement strand
ACACAAATGTGCTTTGTTGTACGGTTGTAAGACGGCAACGAAAAATTTGAGATGGTATCCACTAAACATGTTTGTGTGTTTTATAACTATAATATTCGTTTATAATATTTACATCCCATTTCAGTCTTGATCTACAAGCTCGTAGAGAACTTTCAAAAATTATTTTCAGTACAGTTTTTACGGTAGCAACCTAAATAATGTATAAAAATAACACTAAATTCAAGCAAACGCATTAAAAAATAATATTTTTCACCAACATTTATGAATACCAACTAAAAAGCATATAAAGTTGTTATTTATGACTACTTGAATGTGAAAAAAAATGTCAACGAAGACAATGAATGAACAGAAATAGATACCACAAAACTATCTTTAGGTACTCTTCATGAAATACATTGTCTGTATACATATTCGTCATTCGTAACGTCGTACAAATATTTTGTAACTAGTGATTTTAGCACTTAACGAAAAATCGGCAGTCAGAGTACGTATGAAAGCTGATGAGCTGCGCATCGCTTACCTAACCTAATAGCTACTGCAGTCACAACGCTTAATCTCTTTCTCGTGAATTGGTAGATAACCAGTAGGTTTAGTTGGATCCAAGCTTATCATATTTATTTATTTATTTCGCTGCCGCATATGGAAATTGATGAGGGCATGAGTTTCATAATGAATAATAATTATATACATACAATTGAAAAAAATAAAATGTAAAAAAGAGTATTTGGAAGTGAACAAATATAATTCAAAGTTTATTTAAAATATACATGTATCGGTAAATATAGTATATTATATATACTAAACTATATTTAAGCCTATATTTGCATACAGTAGTTTAGTTGCATAAATATTCATTCAAATATTTCAAATAATTTTTAAAGGTATTTTTAACAAGTGCATAGGTACTACGAAATAATGTATTACATTTCTTCAAGTTTTAAACACAGTATCGTTCTAATTACTTCCAATGCTCTAATAATTGCGCGTGTTTACCCTGCACGAAAGTACTTACCTAGTTACTTAAAGTAAAACTCGTGATGTTTAAAGTGGTAATCATGAACTAATAATAATTTGAAACCATTTTGTTAGTAAGTACGTACCTTTTATAATGAAATTAATTGCATGGTAATTTATTATTATACATGTTACGAATTTGAAATTTTTTGAATAAGATTTTGGTCACAATTAGATTACTTAACTGATAATTAGAATTATTTAAATTATGTTTTATTTGTATTATTATAAATGTTAAGAGTGTTACTTATATTATATACTATAAAATACTAGGTACTATGCTATAGCTTTGAGTTATGCTAGAGCTAATATTTTCTTTTATTGATATTCAATTTATAATATTTATTATAATCATAATGAGTCTAACATTTATATTTATTTTAAAAACTAATGAACATTTAAAATCTACAATTTTGTTAAACAGTTAGCCTTGCATTATTGGTTATTAATTCTTACACAATAATAATGCATTATATGAGTCGTAAAAGAAAAATCTAGTGCCACAACTTATGGTGGCTTTTTGTAGTTATAGAGGAATTATTTCATTGTCATATTCTTCACTGTCAAACAATACGTAGGTATTCCTATTTTCCCTAAGACACAGAATATTGTATAATATTACATTTTAAAAATAACCAAAAATTATGATGTGCCTAAAAGTTACCGTTTCAAAAAGTCTTTAAGACTTAATGTTCAATACCTACTACAGGTACACATGATATTCAGTTATTCCTGTTATCTATGTGTACCTGTTATTTAATAATTCACTCTCGATAGAAGAATATAATAATAATATTGTGATGCATTCATTTTGTTATTAAGTTAAAAACAACACAGTATATTCGGAATTTAAATGTAACAAATTATTATCGAGTATATAATTTTTACTTACATTTTGTTGTTGTATCTATACGTATGATTTACGTTTGGGGGTGACCACGGTAGAGTATGTAAGTGTTGTTTTTAGCGTTCGGAGGTCGCGAACCGGAGCGCAGAATCGAGAAACTATCCCACGTTCGGGCGGCGTCAAACGCTGAGACCGGCATAGTCGGCTAGTGAATCACAAATCCCCGTAGAGTGTGTAACGGCCGCCGTTGCCGTTGCCGTCGCAATTTTCCGTTCGCTGCCGAGTAAAGAATAAAAAAAAATAATTTAGAAAAATAAAACCAAAATATTATAGTTTAATTGAATCGTCAGTGCGGGATGCGAGTTCTTACTTCGAAATAAAATAATTCGCACCTATTAATATTCTGTATTATTTTATTTGCATTTCTCGTTTATTTTTATTTTTAATTTAAACGTATTTATTTTAGTTATGTGATTTTTCATCAACATATATTATTATTATTGTTCCGGTATGAAGGATTTTCCGTTGAACGTTATACGCCCAGATTAAAAATAAAAAATAATAATAATAAATAAGGATCATACGACATGTGTACGGTGACTGGTGGATTTCTACAATTAAGCGCTCTGTGCTTTTGGATAATCGCTATAGCCAACTCTCAAGGTAAGATATACGATTGTCCACTTCTATTATATTATTATATATCGAACACAGATTTTTTGGATTTCAATCAAATATTTTTATCGGTTTATTTTAATTTAGTTTTAGAAATTTATATTAAGTAAAATGAAAATTGTATTTGTACAAATCAAATAATGGATAAACAAATTGAACGAATTAAAGATATCTAATTAAATCTACTATTAAATTTTTAAATTAAGTGAATAGTCATATTGTATCCCTACTTAATTAGAATTTATTATTTTAATATTGAATTTAATATTATTTCAACTGATTATAAAACTACATAAACTATTTTCTTTACCTACAAACATATTTTTTAATTAATGGATTAGTAAGCTGAGTACCTAGAAGAAAAATATTACCAAAATAAATATTTTATAAATGAGTAATAAAATTAAAAAATCATTAAATATTATATCATACAATACTTTATGTAATGTATTAATCAACACTAAATTTTCATTTAATAATACTTATATATTACTTGTTATCACTATACATCATAAATCATAATACTATAAATTATCAAAAATATTTATTGTGTTAATTTGAAAATTATAATAGTTACTAATTAATTATGATTTATTTTTAGTTATGATATAATAGTCATTGTTTTTCATGCAATAAATATTACCGCTCAAAAACAATACACCAATCATATTATACCGATTAAATATTATATTATAATAAACTTTAATATATTATGAAACTATACTACCTATCTTTAACGTTAATTTAAAAAATCAACACATTTAATAAGTAAATTGCTTTGTAGAAAATTGTATCAAACATTTAATATGTATAGATTTAGTGCCTGCGCTTCTCCTTTTTGATACTATAGTTACGACAACTAAAATTTGGTTCAATTTATATAATAGTTATAACCTGTTTATATTTAAAAATGAAAATATTATATTTTTTTTATGTATTTGAGGTTTTTCAATTAATTTTAAGGCAAATCAGAACTCAGAAGCGGATACCCGCATAAGTAATAACCATAGCACCTATTTTAGTTTAAGTAAATAATATTAATTAAAGATAATATTATTTCCCTCAACATATTCCACCATGAAATAATAAATGAAATAATAAAAAAATTATAACAATATTAAAAATTTAAGTATTTAGTTTTGTATAATACTAAAAATCCATGAATAATAATACATAACAAATTAAATATAAAGGCCACGCAATCAATATAATAACCTATGAAGTATCAATCTATATATTATTGCATTTCTTATATCAAATAGGTTCTTCTAAATACTTGTTGTAAATTAATAATATATTGTAATACGTAGCTAATTAGTAATTAAGAATTAATATTACTGTTCACTTTAAAAACAAATTGTGTTATTCTTAAAAGTTCATGAAAAACTACTGACCTCTGGGCTCTTCTGACTAGAAACAAAATATAGTTTGTTATAGGCAACTCAATATAGTTTCAATAAAAATAAAACTTTTACTTTTTATATAATATACTTTCAAGAATTTATTTAACCCGAGAAGTCCGATAAAAGTTTCTTGTACGTTAATATCTCATTATTATTATTATTATTGCGACTTTTGGTGTTATTTTTCTCAGAATATTGTTTCATTTCGATCATAAATAACAATGTCGTTTTCCGAGTCACTCCTGCCGTCACCTCCACCGTCACACCATCATACAATACCAAAACGGTATGAAATTAATTTCACCCAGTTCAATGGTTCTTCAGTATAGTATATGTAAATAGTAAATATTCTCAAACAGCTCAAACCGTAATTTAAAAAAAATGTTTTTAACTGATCATTCACATTTTACGCTACTATTAGTAAAATTCGGTAATTGTAGAAAACAAATCATCAATATAAGTATTTATGGATATTTTTATTATTTTACTCTTGTATTTTTATGAATTGTTATAATGATACATATTTAGCTTTAACTATGAGTTACAAGATGTTGGGGGTATCTAAGATGCTATATTAACGATACATTTCTAGTTCTTATTACATAATTTCTAAAAATGTGTGACACTTTAATCTTGCAACTGTGTAATTGTAAGCATTATAGATAACTTTTCAAATATTTTTTAAAATAATAATATAAGTGTAAGAAATATTAGTATTGAAATAATACAATAACATTTTTATTTTCTTTCACACATTACACATACAATATTTATTATTTTATTTTAAATGGGAAAACTATATAAGCACTAAGGACTGGTAAACTACGTCCAGCGGATCAAATTTGTACCACAACTACGTACGGAAAATGAGTAGTGAATTTATAATATGAAATAAATGAACTTTATACGACAGATATATAGTGTACCTAGGTATGCAATTTTTTTGACCCCATACATTTTTATTTTTACTTTTTTACTATTTGGGCCATCCGTTCAAAAATTGGCCCATTTTTGTTTTATTCTTATTTGAAATCAATTAAAAATGAGCATGATTTAAACTGGGTCAATTTTCTGCTACATGCTATACACACACTGGCCACTGGCATAGTTAAAATACAGTATATTGCATGACATTTAACTTAATTTCAACTACACTGTTATGAATTCACGAATAGAAAATACCTTGAACTAGTTTGATATTTTAACTACTACTTCAAACTACATGTTAGTATAGATTTTCCATTGAGCGTAAGTACAACAAATTACCTTTTTACATCGATGGATAATATTACCCTGGATTGACGGTATGGTTACCGACAACATTGTGTTTATAGTTTAACACTTAATAATATGGGTAGGTAGATAAGTATAATATAATTCATAATTATATGGATTGAAAGTGCACACTGTTCCACTCACTTTTTTACACCTAAGTCAATACTCAAAACTCAAATAATATTATTATAATTTAAACTAAATGTTATTAATATGTATGGGTATTTTTAATTCGATAAATATATTATTATATAGTTATGTCCAAATTAAATATGAACTGTAATAATAATTACAATACCACTTGCTACAACTAAATCATATGGTAATACACTAATACCTAAACAAATTATAATTTATTAAATATTAATATGCATTTATGCCTATTTATATCAATTATATATCTAACTGACCAATATTGGTAAACTTATTGACTAGAAAATATTAAAATTGTGCATATTGTATTAAATTATACGTCATTGTTAAATAGTATGCTGTTCTTATGCTTTCATTTACTTGCAATAGTATATAACGCTAATTTTCATACAATTAAAATGCTGATGGATACCATTTAAATTATCACAGTAGTACTGTACTATTGTTTTATTGTTATGATTCAAATTTAAAATCATTGCGTATTGTGAACAAACTCTAAACGAAACTAGGTTAATTATAATTTACTATAGTTATAGAACATTTTAAAACTTTAAAAAGTCTTAAATTTAAGAGTAAAGATCTTCAAAATATTGTATTAATATAGAAATTAATAAAGTTAAGTCTATTTTTGAAAATATAATGTTTTACTTCTTGCAAAAAATACAAATTATATTATAAAAAATCAAAAGTTACTCTAGATTTTTGAGATATTTTAAATGTTCAACTATCCACGTTATAATATATTTTTTAAACATTTATAGTTGAACATTGCAATTTATATATTTATTTGCGATAAGCGTACCAATGTAAGTATAAGTAATTTATATATAAATGAAAGAAGGAAAAAAATTGCCAAACAGTTGAAGCATTTTATTTTATTAATAATTGACTTTTTATTCAATAATGCAAATTATTATACACAATGGTTCAAAATTAAAATTACAAATTCAATACAACAAGGAAATATAAATTTTTTTAAAATTATTCATTACAAATTTATTGATAAAAATTCAAACTAAATGATCTGTGAAATATGAAATATCTATGAATATTAAATAGCTGTAATATGATGTAAACAAATGTTTTCTTTGGTCACGCGTTGTTCGTCTATATATTATAGAGTTTTTCAACATTTTCTCAAAGAAATAATTGAAAATTCTAGGTATCATATAAAATCTTCTCTTTAAAATACATTATTGATGTAAAATTTAAAATTTTCAATATTAATCCCAATATTTATAAAATTTTAAACTTTATTAAAAAAAAAGAAGATCATTGTAAAAGTAATAAAATAGTTATGACAGTAATTAGTATAAAAAAATAACTACATCAATAACAACAACAAAGTATGTAAGAACACACTATTTAAGTATAACTATACCTAAAATGAATGTACAAGACCAATTTAAATGCCTGAAGTTTTTTTTTAGTTAAGTACAACATTAAGTAGTTCTATAAAATACAGTCATTTTAACTGAAGTAGAAAATAAAAGAATAATATAAACATAAACATGTGAATTACATATTAAATTAAATATTTGAATACAATTATTATAATGTGATCCTACTTACTACGAGATTATCAATGAAGTGAACATAGGAGAACGAAAACCTGCTTAAATATTTTTAAATAATCGAATACAATATGTTTATACAAAGCAGGTATACATTCAGAAGCTCGATAAGTTTCTAAATCGATATCCATGATCTATAATAGTCTATTATATAGACTATAACTATTCTGTATAGTGAATCAAATATAAATAAATTATACAATTCAAATTTAAGAAATGTATATATTTATGTATGATATTAAAGACATGCATTTAAATTAATGCATCTTAAACAACCAGAATCTTTAATATCTAAAATATAATTGTTGTGTATGTCAGTAATTTTACTGTTAATAAAATACAACTTTCTGTTGTTAGAAATTTAAATCGTCAACATTTACCGCAATAATTATAATAGAGGATCACTTACAAAACGATGGTTAATGTAAATTGTTCATGCCAGTTAAGAATCAAATACAAATAATTAAATATTTAAATTACAAATAACATGAAATACAATACAAATTAAGACTACCTAATGTTTAATTAAGTTATTTGAGCACCTGCATTATACACTGGTATAATTTTAACAAAATAGATGTGTAAGATTAATGGCACATATCACTATACCAATAATCTCACCAGAATATATTTTATTTTATCATCAGTATTATTATTTAGGTACTTTTAAATATTTTTAGACCATTCATAATTTAAATACGTTGTATTTAAACTTTTTCAGATAAGACTATATTTAATTAGGACCACAATGAAGTTAAAATTAACTAAGATATAATTAGCCGTGTATAGAGGACATATTGAACAATATTATAAAAACAAATATTGAATACAATTCCAATGAGCATTTGTAACCTAACCAAAACTATAAACTTGTACAATAATATTATGTTGTATTTTTGGAAATAGAAGTTTTTTTCGCTTATTCAAAATTCAACCTACTTCAAAATTGTTTTTTCTCCATATCACAAATAAATAACTCTAAAAGAGAGTTTTTTTTAATTAAAAAAAAATTTAAGCAGTTCTTCACTTTTATTATTTATTTATTTGTAATTTATTAGTCATATCATATTACATTGAAAAAATTGCTCTAAAATATATGCATTATATTTTAAATCACAGCTACTGACTTTCCAATTAATTAACATACTGTATACATATATCCCTGTTTTATTAAACAATTTTGGACGTTATCAGTAAGTTGTGCTCGAAAGTAAAAAAAAATGAGTGGAGACTGCTAAGAATTTTTGCAAGTGTACAAACTTAACTAATTACTCAAAAAAGAATCAACAACTTTTAGATTCATAGGATTTGAGGCCATGTTTGTAGTTCACAAATCAAAAGTAAAATATGATTAAACATTGTTGTTTTATAATTAGTTTTAGTGCCTATATACAATATTATATGATATGTAAAGAACGAAGGAACATTTCTACATACATATAGGTTTAAAATGAATAACAACCGTAGAAAAGTAAATATTAGTGTTCGAAAAATTCCAAGAAAAAATTACAAAATTAAGAATGAAATTATAAAATAAGGTTAAAAAGTTATTGTATTTCGTTATTTCGAAACTGTAGACTAGTTTCTATACTAATTTATAGAATACCGTCGGCTTTTATGATAAATGAAACGGATGGTATACTACCTAAAAGAATACTATATTAGTAATCCAGTTTTAAATCCCAAAACATCATCGTAGAGTTTTCGTTAAACGAATGCTAGAAAACAAATTTAATGAAGAATGTACAGTTTATATACACATTGGATATGTTCCCCAGGTTGGTAGAATTATTTGAGTATAGTTGCATCATGTACGTTCCCAATCAGGGTGTTGGTGAATTTGATAAATCTAATATAATAAGTATGTTTTGAAGTGTTTGACTAGTGTACAACATCAAGGGTGTTTGGTACGAGGCTAGTGGATAATAGAATATGAAGCGTTCTTGCCATAGCTCGAATTGCTCATAGCGCAACTGTAAGCAAAATAAAAATATTTATTATTTTGTTAGATAAGTGATACATATTTTATTTGTATATTTTTTGTAATATTACATTCAAGTATCTCTTTGATTTTTGTAGAACGCAGTAAAATATTCTATAAAATTGTTTTATAGCCACTATTATACGTATTTGTTTCACAGACTAATTTTGAAAATAAAAATTATAAAAAAAAATCTCGAGTCAAACATCAAATCTTATCAAAAACGATTTTCCACGACATATAGTATCTATTTTAAATTGTGGTAATAACATCGTCGATAGGGAGTATTTCATTCTAGATACCTGCGTGTTTTATGAGTATACAGTAGGTATTGTATTATTATAGAAAACCGAATGAAGTTTCATAATAAAAATGTAAAATTAAATAATAATATGTCAATGTTAATGTGATTTATTGAAGTATTAAAATATTATAAAACTATAACATGTACATTGTACACGAAAACATTAATTATTTCAATTGCGTCTTTTATGTATGATTGTTATTATTATTTACGCTGAGTTACTATAACAAACAAATTTACGTCAAAAATAGTGTTTTCGTGTGTTCGTCTAATAAAAAATTGCACAACCTTACAAAAATCGAGAGTTAAATAAATAAATATTTAAAGAGATATAATGAAGAGTGAAAAATTTGAGTCATTCCCGTTTTTATATAATATAATATATAACGTAGGTAATAAATAATAACATGTAAAGGAAACGAAAGATTTTTGTTCTGATTCATTTGTATTATTATTTAACGGGTAAAATGCTAAACACAGATTCAATGTTAGGTAGGTATATTATATTATTATTAGAGGATCGCAGACTTGTTATCCATTGGCATTAAAGAAGGAAAAGTTATTGATTATTTCCAATCGAATAGACAATCATGAATTATCACACTTATCTATCCAATGTTTTCCTTGAATAATGAATTTTTTCTAGTTCTAATTTTTGGATTTTTTAAATATATTTCAAGAATAATGAACATAATATTATTAAGATATTTTGTACTACTCAAGGAGTGTCCTGCAGTGATACAGATTTTTGTTTTTCAAATGATACCCTAACCATCCATTTTTTTTTATAAATTATTTAATGCATATTATTTTTTGAAAATGTGTTGAATAATAATGGGAGTTTATTGTATGGGCGTTTTTCTGTATTGAATATGAATTTAAGATCATTATTTACACGTAATATTATGTGACATTATACCACAATATTTAAGAACTATTGAAAATAAACATTCAAATACATAATATACTCGAATTGCACATTATTCTTATATTTATTATACTAAATTACGAAATGTTGTTTTGAAATCGGTAATCATTATAATATCAAGTAATCTAAAGAGTACCACTGTAGAGTGAACTTACTATTGTTGTGCTATTAATTATTATGCTTAAATGATTGATGTACCTACAGACACTTATTTGCTCGAAATGCTTAGTTATTC